>JAMKCH010004494.1:0-56683 GCA_023653785.1 Ophioderma brevispina
GGTTCTGGATTGAGTTATGGAGGGGTCATTATTTATGCAGGGTTGAAGGATTTAAGTGGAATCTAATGAAAGTTTTATGATCCAGTGAGGGGAAACATAAACTTTTAAATGGAAAATACACCAAATCAGCAGCATGCAATTTTTTAATAGAGGCAAATGGGGGAACATGAAGATTTTTTGTCAAAAAAGAGTGAATTTCTCCAATCCTACCGGCGTATACAATGATCGCTCCTTTAGGATTAGAGTTTACACTACCTGCAAATCAGAAACATGGTAAGAAAGGTAGCAGAGCTGAAGAGGGCTAGAGCTTAATAAATGGAAGCTGCATTTCAATTGGTTATTGAAATGAATATATGATGGTAATTAGCCACTCAAAATGCTGTATGAAAGACAGGTTTAGTGCAGGGTTAGAATAATGGCTGCCATTGGCTAGGAACTATTATTTGCTTTAACAGAGGATATCATCACGTTTCTTTCTCCAAGTTAACATCTCTCCCCGACCCAATCCTCGACCACTCCATCCTCAGAATCATGATTCAAAAAAGAATTGTAAAATAAGATCAAACATGCCCGATTCTTGGGCTACGGTAATTCAAGACATCTACGGAAGTGCTAATATACACCTGCAATTCCCAGACGGACAAACTTCGTCCTTTGCAAACACATTAAGCACTCAGTCCTGCTGACCATAAAATGGAGTACTCCACTCTTAGAATAACAAGCCCAAAGTAAACCGAGTCACTTCAAGAGTTTTGTTTTGCAAACTATACGATCCACACAAGTACGAAAAAGAAATCTACATTTCAGTCTGTTTGTTAATTGAATAATAACAGGAAAATTTAAAGCCTTGCGATAAAAATAACAGAAGTTTAGTAAAATTGAAAATTTAAAGCTCACTTTGATGTTTTTCCTTGCATTAACTACTAAAGTGGAAATTGTTGCACGATTACAATTATTTTGCACTCTGTGACATATTTGAACATAATACAGTAAGTCATGCAAAAAAATTCCATACCTGACGCACTAGCCCTCGCCCCAGAACCCCAGATTTTACCAGAAGTGGTCAAAATTTGGTACTAGTACATGAAGAAAGCTACCATTTTTTGCATTTACCCTGTGAAAATCCTTAGGGCTAAAGCACAGGCTAAAGAATGTTTGGTTTGGAAGTTATGAACAAAAATGTGCCCCATTTTGGTCAACCAATATTAATTTGGCACAGTAGGGCCCTACACTATGGGGCTTACAAAATCACATTTTTAGCTCTCACATCTAAAAGGATTGGGATTTTGGAGTGAAATTGGTCAAAATTTGGTACTAGTATAAAAAGAACACTCAGGGAATTGTTAAGAAATGCATTCACTAAATGCCCACTGGTTTATAAGCTAGACCGAACCATAATGTCACATCTTACACTGTATTTAATCTGATAAATGAAACATTAAAATAATCCCTCATTCTCCTTTCAATAATAGGCTAATAGTTGTTAGAAAACACTTAAAATTTCATAAAAAGACACAAATATAGAACCATAATATTTTCTCAAATTTTTAATAAACCCTCCCTTCCATTTTTTGTCCATTCTCTCTAATCAGCTTTATCAAATCCCCTCCAACTAAAAAATAAGCTGCTTATCTTGATCAAAGTTTTTTCAGTCATCTTTTCCCAATTCAATGCAAATTCTACACAGCAGTTCAGAATGTCCTAGCTTGGTCGTGCAGACTATAATTCAGTAGGAGCGATTAAAAAATGGTAATTAACCGCCATAATAAGTGGTAGAATCTCCCGTGGCCAGGAAATACTGGAGGAGGGTGGAGAGGAAGGGGATGCCGCCAGCGTGGCTCATGGTCCATCATACCATAATATTTGTATACAAGCCCTTTGCCTGCTGCTAGGCTTACGTGACTTCTGTGGGGGTTGATTTATGACGACTTGTTGCCGTAATCAATCCTACACAGGTATCAGAACCAGGTGCATTTTCGAAAGCATCTTATACAAACGTCTTCTACAAGTCTTCAAGTGATTTTCACAATACATGTGCCTCATTATACGTGCATTTACGTACATGGTTTACGTGCATTTTATTCCAGCATATACCTTCCGCATGATGGAATCAAGCCGTGTAAACGCGTGCAGTGAGCCCATTGTTTGTTTCGTTAAGTATATAAGCTTAACATGTTGAATAACCCTTTCCGAACCCTTTCAACGAGTCAATCGGTGACTTGAAGATGCTTCCTCCCCTGGGGGGGGGGTGGGGGGGGCAAACTTGTATTCAAAGGTGGACTATATTGTGAACAAGAAACTGCGGAAAAAGGGTTCTCTTTTTTTTTTCCAAACAAGCGTGTACGCCGTAACAATTGAGTAGGTTGTCACAAACAGCAAAACATGGAAAAAAATAAAAAAATGTGTTTTTTTCGTAACCCGAAGTATTTGTGATGTACGCGATATCAAATTATCAAAAATATTGTAATTTTTGAAGTCCAGCAACATGAGCAAAGCCAGATAATAAGGGTTATTTTTTATCAAACGCAATGCATTGCTTCTTGTTTAGGGTGAGCAAAACTGACAAAAGACTTTTTTATGGTAGCAAAAACAACAAAAATGCTTGTTTAGGGTATGTTTTTTAGTCGGATGGAAATACTTGTTTAGGGTGCATTTCAGAAGTCCAGTTCACTCATCATTCCCCCTCCTTTGAATACAACTGGCCCCCCCCCAGGTGGCTTCCAATAACCTGTGGACATTTGAGAAGCCACAACGGTCCTAAGACAGGCTTTTTGGACTCATTGAATTTATTTTTTGTGCTGAATCGAAACATATGGTTATCACATCCTTTGTAAGTGTATCCTGAAATTCTTTGCCCATAATTTTCCTCCCAGAGGTTTACGAAAGTGAAGCAGACGGCTCATGTCTCTTCTCTGTCCCTGCTCATAATTAAGATGGCATTGGAGTTTAAAAGTCTTCCAATTAATACTCTCCATTTAACATTTAAATACATATTTAACATATGCCAGATACTATTCTCCCATCCATTATGGCATTTGACCGTACTTATAAGTACATGTATGGAGCCAATGATTTAATGAAATAATTGCATTAACTGCACGTCTAAGTTTTTAAAAAATCCCTTTAAATTTAAATGCAATATATGCAACAATTCTTTGCCTGAATCTGTGTCAATAAACTTCAGATTATGTTAAGTTGGTAAATTTTTGAGGTTGTTTTTAATTTTGAGAATTTTTGCAAATTAACTGACTGTCAAACACACCATGGTAGTTTCATGTACCATAATATACTGAAGTAATAGTCACCCTGTGCGTGTTACGATTCTGTAAAAATGTCAATTGTACAAATGAACAAAATAAAATAAAATTGTGCAAAATTATGAACACAAACATAATGGTTTAATCAGCATATTAAAATATAACCATTCTGCATAATCAGTCAGGCTTGCAATAAATATGAGCATAGAACAAATATTAATTTCGAGGACCAGTACGACGAAGGCTGATTACCGAGTCCCGGCAAACCATGAGCAAGTCTATGTGAGTGAGTGAAGGGGAATACAAAGTGCCCTTAGTATTATAACCAAAGGCACTGGAGTCACACTTTGTTGTAATCCTACAGGCTCTAGATTGGTTCAATATTCACCAAATTTGCATCATTTTTTCCTCTTTGGCGAGTGCTGATGTTTTGTTAAGTGGTTATCTTTTCTGTTTTTTTTATGTATTTATCTTTCTTTTTTTATGATTTCTTTTGCTTCTCATTCCAAAGTAAAAACAAGGCTTCTGCAAAGCAAATTGATTTCATAATCAAGATTTCTGGCTACAGTGAAATCATTACAAGTTCTAACAGTCATACAAAACTTTCAGCTCCGATTGGAAGAAACAAATTGCAATTTGTCAAGTTTACACAGGCAAGTCTGTTCAGTTTATGGAAAAAATATGTTGATGAAAAGTAACACAAAACATTTTCAAAGATTTTCAGTGTGAGTACAGCTGGCCTGATATTCAGTGTGATTCAAGTTGATAGGCCACATATGAACACCATAGCAATTTGTAATTCTGTGTAACAAAAGAATTTATTTGGATTTTATGATTTTTTTTATACAACAAATTTTTTTGTTGTAATTTGTCTTGAACTTTATATAGGTGGTAACCAAGCCTGGAAAAAAATGCATTATTTCCCAAGAAGATGGCAAAATGCCCAACAGAAGTAGCGACATTTCCAACTATTTCAAAAGGGCCAAATTTCTCTCAAGGCATGGATGGTAAAAATTTTCAATGTGATTTTTATGGATTTTTGTCCTTGTAGTGTATGATTAATTACTGATAAGGATTACTATTTATTATTATTATTATTAGAATCTGTGCTATGGTGGTGCGGGACTTCAATAAAGTGGACGTAATTGATAAAAGTGGACCTAATGCCCCTAAAATAGTCCTTTTTTGGACTTTTTAAATATCTCATCGAAAAGTGGACTTTCTTGCCAAGAATGCTCTAACTTGAATTTTGGATCATTTTATCAACAACAAAAATCAGTAAAAAGTAGACCTTTTTCCCTTTTGTGGAATTTGGGGGTACACTGCACTCCCCCCCCCCCACACACACACACCCAAACAAGCCTAGTCTTTGTGGAGGTTTTTTGGGGGGGATGGTTTTTCAAATGGCAAATAACAATGAACTTTCATACAGCCTATACATACAGAACCTATCAGGATTGACATGGTTAATTATTACTATTAGCATCCCTTCATAATTTTTGTATATACACTTACAAACTGCCCGTGGCCAAATGTTGACATTTCCAAAGTATATTATTCACACACTATAGATAATTAAACAGCCAAATGAGTGGCAGAAATGGAGGCAGCCAGTCAATCATACTGGTGCAAATATTGGCTGCTGCCATAATATTGATTCATTTTGATGATTTTGACGTCAAATCCGACTCCGATAGAACTCAAATCGGAGCTTAATTGCTCATCTTTTTTTCCCGTGTGTGCGCTCAATGTTTTTCATCGGCGATTGGAATTGATTATTAACTCTTTAAAGACACTATCAGTGATCCACCCAAAGAGTCAAAATATTTAAAATTTGTAGGAATAGCTTCAAAGTGAAGGGCAAGTCTGTAGAAACCCCATAGGTATTTTTTCAAACTGAAAATTTGATAGAAAAGGAAGAAAACAGCAGTATTCAAAGATATGAAACTCCATTGAATTACGTGTTGTAGTAAGTGTCCGTACGGATACTAATGACTAAATCATCCGATTTTGTCCTTATTAGGTTGATTTTGGTCTTATCACTTGTAGGGTATACCTATACTTGTTACAGTCATGCAAAAATCTGATTTTTGATGATTTTTTTCGATTTAGCAAATCACTGATAGTGCCTTTAAGTCATGACGATTTATTAAGTTATTCAATTCTCTTCTTAGTAATCCTTCTGAGCACCATCAGCCAATTTGATTGGTTATTCCACAGAGCTATATGATATAATTAACCAATCAGAGATGTGGTAAGAAAAGTAAAGCTTAAAGGTGCATACTGTTATATAGAAGGTCTATTTTGATTGGTTACTCAGGAGCTATATGATATAATTAGCCAATCAGAGATGTGGTAAGAAAAGTAAAGCTTAAAGGTGCATACTGTTATATAGAAGGTCTATTTTGATTGGTTACTCAGGAGCTATATGATATAATTAGCCAATCAGAGATGTGGTAAGAAAAGTAAAGCTAAAAGGTGCATACTGTTATATAGAAGGTCTATTTTGATTGGTTACTCAGGAGCTATATGATATAATTAGCCAATCACAGATGTGGTAAGAAAAGTAAAGCTAAAAGGTGCATACTGTTATATAGAAGGTCTATTTTGATTGGTTACTCAGGAGGTTATATCATGTTATATCAAGTAATAAGTAAATTTTCTCTAATACAGTTATTTGCATGTTGCAAGTCCCAGCTGCCAGTTAAAAACAACTTTTTACGGTCATTTTTAACAGCCGTGTAGCTAGGGTCGGGCAATGCAAAAAGGGTATCTTAAACTCGGGTGAAAGATTCTGCAATTATGCCAAACTAAACTACAGACCAACTCTGTGACAAAAACAGCTATCAACTTGTTTGCCTTTTCTTTGAATTGTTGTATATTTGATTACAATCCATTTATTTTTCATTCAAGTATTTGACTCTAGGAGTCTAGTATATACTGCAACAAGCCCCCTACATACAAACTTGGAAAATCGCCCAACGCATCAAAAAGAATAAATCCAATTTAATCAAACAGTGTTAACACACTGTGCTGCGCGTAGACGATCTTTCAAATTATATTCGCAAATCCATGAATCATGCAGAAACTTATGGACTACAATATAATATTATTTGATACAACAATTGTTTGCCACATAAATATTTTTGTAGGGCTGGAAATGAGGTTCAATTTAACAATATAATTTCCAATCTTTCATTGATTTTCTTTTCAAGTGGATATTTTAAAATTTGCTCTACAGGAATAAAGGATACACCATTAGTTGTCGGGGGCATTTTTTAAACTTCGCCCACTCATGAAATGGAAGCAAAACTCAATGGATTGACGAGTAAAGAAAAATCCCCCTTTCCAATTCTGTACAAAGGTAAATTTAAAATTGGACGTAAAATCTGGCACCAAAGGTGGCATAAAAAAAATTGCCTGACCAAAATGTCCACCTAGACATCAAATGGTATGTCCCGGCCTAACTTCAAAAAGTATAAAAAAATGGCTAAACTTGAACACAATACCATAATTGTTGTAATTTGCTTTCCTGCAGGCAACCGAAATACAGAGTGCTTACCAAACCTACCAAATCTATAGTCAATTTACGTTGGAAAAAATGGTACACGTATAAATTTATCCCGATAAATAATGCATCCCAACACATACAGATATATCACCATGTTCATCTGCTGCCTAACAACAACAAACATTTAGAAGAATAGACTGGCTGGCAACCCTGTCAGATCTCTAATAATGCCATATTAATCTTTTTGTTATGTTTTTGCCCCCAGGCATCTCTATAATATCCTTTGTTCATTTATGGTATCCATCCATATCTCGCTCTGCAACCAGTTCGAGCTGTGGGACAATGCTAGCTGGCAAAGAAATATTTTGAGTTTTATTTTAAGAATGGTCAGAAATTTTAATGGATGAGTCCCAGGATGGAAACAGGCATTTGGAATTGAGGTGTAGAAATCTGGTTTGCCAATCTCATTAACATTATCCTTCAATGGAGAAATAATGAAGCAGTAATTGTCCAAATTATGAAAATGCGACAACATGAAAAAGACCAGGGTCAAAAAGGGTCTTTCTATCGGTTGCTACAATGTGAAGTTTTGTTTAGCCGATTTTCTACGCTTTTTTTTATAGTGGTGGACTAGCACACTTTATAATTTCATATTAAAATTTGATTAGTTGTCAGGTACAATTCTAAGGCAAGCAAAAGTTAATGTTACATTGTAAGATCAAAATTTTAAATACGAGAGATGACTACTACGACTGCAGTCAGGATTAACGTTAAGACGATTACTCATTACCTTTCCGTCGATCAAATTCATGTAATTACCTCAAAAATTAAGTGCCGTATGTTAAGACAGGATTCCCACTTTTGTCGATTCTAAAATCATCATTGAGGTGCATACAGAACGAGCGTCTCCGAAAAATATAAAGACGGCAAAAAAAAAATCAAGCTGCCGGGCAAACAATATAATTTAATGGTCACAGCACAATCCTATCTCATTTATTTGTCTCCAACACGACAGATGTAGTAGCATAAAACAAGGTGAATATTTTGGAGTATGATTAGCTCTAAGCTGAGTGCGTGATTGCGTGACAATCCCAATCAGAACTCACCCTGTCCAGAAATTAAAATGAGCAGAGTCAAAACAATGCGGAGGCGTTAAACTTGTTAAACTGGCCCCACTTAAAAAGCACTACTTTAATATAGTTCACACATATTTAGATTTATATGACTTTTAGAAGATCAAGGTAGGCCTTGTATTGAGAGTGTAGAAATTTGGCCAAACTTATTGTAAACACTGAATTATTTCTTTATATTTTAGTGGCTTGTTTTCATGAATATTTTAATTTATGTTGACTAAAAAGAGGAACAATCCCAACCTGTTGAGTAAAAACTTACTCAAAGGACAAAAGATTCCTGTTTTCTAACTCGCCAATTTCATGCTCTTTTTCATTTTCTACATAATTTATGTGATTCTAGGGATATTTCAATTTACCACAACAATGTATTTAATCTAGAAACACCAAAATAAGCACTTGCCAAACGCTTGGAAGTATATGCCAAATTTGGCATAGATATTTGTAAATTGGCAATAAATAAAGCTTACTAAGTTAATTTTGGTCTAGAATTGATGGGAATTCAGGGGATTTTAATGCATTTTGGTCTAAAATTAATTACAGGATGAATTTGAATCATTATTTTGTGCAAAAAAAAAAAACAGATATAACTGGAAAAATCAGTTCTTTAGGACATTGAGGTGGTTTTCCAAACAACATGCCAAACCTCTGTTCTAAACTCGTAAAATGGAAATCTTTGGTCTTTGGGCTAAGATTTGACTCAATACAAAGTGTTGTTCCCTTTTAATCATCAAGTTCGCAGTACATGGTTGAACATGCAAATCCAAAGCACCGTAAAATTGTTCAACACAAAACTAGCAACTTAACATACTGACCTGGAGGGAAAAAAAAGTTCCGATGTACATTTTGTATACTGTATCTCGCCGACTACTGAGATACTGTAAATCGCATTTATCTATCATAAATTAACTTTAACTGTCCTTGCCTTTTTCACCCTCTGTTCATTCATGCAGCTAGTGTCTTTTAAAACCCCCAGGAACAGTAAAACACACACGATTTTAAATGTAATGCAGTTACCCGCAGATCACCCTTATATCACTCTTTAAACGGCAACAGAGTTTGACGTTTTGTAAACCCCCAGTGGAACCCCAAAACTCACACGGTTAATTGCGGTGGAATTGACTTGCCTATTCCTCCACTCACCTTGTACATCTCACGGTTCAACGTTCTGTAAAACCCCATGGAACAAAACATACATGGTTAGTAATAATGAAATTGACTTCAAAGTTCCCCCTTAACGTGCTTAAAGGTGCGTTGTGGCGATCCGGAGTCTTGTCTCAGATAAGGTTGAGTTTTGGGGATTCCTGACACTAGGCTGTTCCAATTAAAATCCTTACCCGCCTAGGTAGAAGAGTTAGGTACACCTTCCATGGGGGTATGGATTAAGCTGGAATAGACATTGGTAACCTCACGTGAAATACAAACCGTCCTTGTGGAGGACTCGGTAATTAATCCCCAACAGGGAAAAGATGGATTTTACGGGAGCGGAGTAGGGAAGAGAGGTAGAGTGGAAGTAGGGGCTCAATGGGTAACTACATTGCATCCTCACCATCTGTGGCAGATTTTGGTGAAGTTTAGTTAAATCAGGCCACAGACACACTCAATACACTCATCTTTTTGTTTTATAATACAAATATACATTTTACTGATATAACATACTTATGGTAGCTTAAAGGTGCAACGCGAAGATTTCAAATATCAGGTGTCCCCAAAAAAATTGATATTGCCCCTGCTGTTAAGCTTTTTATCAAAATATCCCCATCTGAAAGGATTAAGCTGAGAAATACTTTCTTTGGTACAAAAAAAATTCTGCAAAAATTTATACTTTCGTATAGGAGCAATACGAAATTCCGCTTATGTCTTACATTGAAAATATAAGCAAATTCAAAATCACATTTTTCTCTCTTTTAAGACATTTATGTAGCATATACAAGGTCAGACATCATTGAGTGTCTAATCTATTTGAAATTACAATTAGGGACATAACATTTGGGTGCCTCAAAAATCTCTGTGCACCTCTTTAAATATATAGAAGATCACACAGTGGAACTTGTGGACTTGGATGGGACCTATCATAATCTAATGAAATTTTGTAATTGAAGTTGTGGCCCAGTGTTGTGGAATATCTATAAGCCAGCATGCAAAGAGAAAGGCCAGAGGGTGTTGTGAATCAATCCCAAAATGTATTTCAATGGGTTTATACTGTATTGTACTAAACAAATGTCAGTACTTAGGGATCAAAGTGTTCAAAAAGTTAAAGAACCACAAGATATTTCATGATCACGCAAAAAATTCCCTTAGTACTAGCACATTGTGGGCTAAAATGAACATAAGTTGTTTTTTTTATGTTACGAATAGCATTTTTGTGGGATCACATGACCTTATTGAAGTGAATTTTCCCAAAACTATTGCATTGTGGGATTGACTCAATACACCCTCTGGAGAAAAGCAAACAACAGCATATCCACTTGGAAAATGATTTCCTGATCAAAGAATATCAGGTTATAACCTACAAGAGACCAGGGCCATGATGCCATCCAAGAGAAGATTTCAGTAGCTTCCCACAATGCATTGCTTCCAATGGAGGTTTTTGTACAGGTACTGATGTGAATCGTTAAAGATCAAACATGGCTTAATTGACAGTACTGATCACATACTTGCATTTTAAGAGTGTTTCATCTCTAACGATTCACATGACTACCTGTACAAAAACTTCCAATGGAAGCAATGCATTGTGGGAAGCTACTGATATCTTCTCTTATGCCATCCTGTGGTAATGATGCTATGACAGCTACAGTGTATTCACTTTAAGATGGTACATCACCTTGGATAAGATATTGAGTTTACACTAAGTGACCAAGGTCATGATACCAACCCATTTTGAACATACTATAGTAGCTATAGTGTTTTTGCCATAAGCTGGAGAGCATTTTCTTGAACAAAATGTGTAGAATACTAGTAACAGAATGGGGCCATATTCAATTTTATTCTGAACAGAGTATAAATCCATGAACTTTACTTTTATAATACAGTTCAGTGTTTCTGCAAAACCTACTGGAACCCTACCTCCCCAAAAACACACACCGCTAATTCCAATCAGCAATTAACCTCACAATTAACTACTCATCCCTCATACACCCTGTATACATCTCACAGGTCAATGTTTTGTTAAAAACCCATGGAACAAGAGCGCATGCACATGTGGTTGTAATGCAATAGGGTCCAGCCCGATGCGGACACTTGACTGCACAAAATGCTGGGTCAAGAAAATGCTCCAAGGTGGTAGGGCTGGTTCTCATTTACTTGAAGAAACTGATGATCAACTTGATTTCATGCCTGTGCTAAGTGGGTCGCTTTGTGTGATATGACCAACAGGGAAAAATTAAGTTTTAAAGCAGCACCACACAGTATACATTATGTTACTCTTTGGTCAGAAAAGCGGACCAATATTCTCTTGATGTGAGCCAGTATTTGTTAAAAATGTGGGAAAAGTATTAGAGAAAGAGATCACGAAGAGAGAGAGATGACCCGTACAACCGTAGATGTGGGGACATTTGCAGTAATTTTCACTGTATAAGTGGGGACAAAATGCAGAGTGGGGCCATTTTTGATATCCACACTTCTATATGGAGACTATAATTTGAGAGAACTTGAGATTACTTTGTTTCTTAGTGGCCGGGGTTCATTGCAAAGTCCCCATGTATACAGTCGTTTTTGAACCGTTGAGTGAGGAGATCGACGTGAAAGACTTTATAAATAGTGGGGACCCCCAAAAATGCCCCCAGAAGGGGTAAAAGTAGTAAGGTGGGTTAGATATCCTCACTATGATTGACAGGAATGGAGACCAATAGTGAGAGTCAAATATTTCAAATAGGGGGCATTTTAGCGATTATTGAAAACTAAAACATGATATTCCCAGGGGTGAGAGGTTTCTCACAGCCTGTTTAGTGTGGACATATCCCCACTATTACGGTTTGGCAAGGGAGAGAGATCCTCTTAGAGTGGAGAGCAAGAGAACAAGAGCAGAATGTTTCATTTTATTAAGATTTTATGATATAAATTGGGACTATGAATCTCGGCATTTGAACTAGAACCATCATTGAGGAACTTATCTTGCATACATTTCAAAACAAGCAAGATATATTACAAGCAAGGTGGTCAACAGATTCCATAATTTGGGGTGATACTGGGCTAAAAATCGCAGCTGTTGGTGGACATCCTAGAGACCAATCATCAGGCCTCAAATTAGGGAATAAGGGGAAGGGGTTGGCCTGAAAAGATTGTTTCTCTCATGAAGAAAAATGAATAAATGTACATGACATTGATAAAATATGGGGAAAAAAGGGAAAAAATGCAAAGGTCTTTGGGTGAAAATGGGATCAATCACCTTACAAAAAATACATATAGGGGCCTACAAATACTAAAATATAGGAGTGGTTCCCCTGAAGCAGCCACATGTGGCCACATCAGTCCATACCAATTTCAATCAGATCTTGCATACCAAATGTCCCAAAGTAGTCCAAACACACCTGCTAATGCCTATCTAAATACACTGCACCCAACTCAAGTCAATAGATTCACATATAGGCAATGCATAAAGCTCTTACATAGACATTTTATCATTGCATGTAATCGGATCAGAAACAAGTGTACCGCATGTTATGTTCGTAACTCTCCCCCCCCATCTGTATGTTTCCTAAAAACATTCTTCAATTCTATCGCCCACCAAGAAACCACTTAAGATGAAGGTCCCTGATTAGTGATTAGATTTGAAAACGAAACACTATATCGCAGTAATTTCAGCATCTACACCCAATTCTAGACACACGCTGAGGGAGTCTGATGGAGTCAGTTCGGCCTAATTATCCAAACTCGCTAACGAGGGTTTGGTATGCGAGCTCGTACTGCCGTGCTGTGCTAACGATGCCCACGCGTGTGCCGGTGCATGTATGATGTGGCTGTAGGGTCAAAATTGCATTAAAACATTGTTGCTAAAACTTTACAGATAAATGAGTTGATCGTGTGATGTATAGTGTGTCTTGAGGGAAAAGAGGGGCCGGGGGATGATATGGTTAATCCCCAGTGAAATAATTTCACTAATTAGCATTACTATGCAATAATTCCTTTTACAAAAGCTTCATCTCTCAGCTTCTCTCTATAATCAAACTTATTCTACAGCATAATCCACAAAAGAAAAATGATTTTGCTGGAATTTTACTACCATTAAATTATGTTAGCTCAAAAGGTACAATCATTTTTTTCTGGGACACACTACATAGTACATACAGCAAAATAAAGACTCATTTGAATTGCTCACGAATGTCAATTGTGAACAAAATATTTCAATGACAAAATTCAATATATCAAGCTATGTTAAAGGTATAGGCCTACTGAAAGAGTTTTTAAATTTAAATTGGAGCTTGAGATTTACCAATATTTTGGTGAATTTTCAATTTCAAGGTGTACTTATCTCAGACAAAATATCTGTTCACACACACCGACACACACACAGACATACACATACATTTTGCAAATTGGATTTTTAAAATGTCTAACACATCTGTAGTTTGGGGAATTAAAGGAGATATGCAGACACACAAGTCTGAAGCAAACTTCCAATATAAAACTACCCAGAGGGTGTATTGAGTCAATCCCACAATGCACCAGTTTTGGGAAATTTCACTTCAATAAGGTCATGTGATCCAGAAAATATCCTATTTCTAATGCATAAAAACCCCCACTTTTACACTCATTTTAGCCCACAAATTGTTAGTACTTAGGGAATATTTAGCATGATCATGAAATGTCCCGTGGATCTTAAGCTTTGGGAACACTTTATCCCTAAGTACAGACACGTGTTTAGTACAGTACCGTATAGGTATATTGCAATGCATTATGGTTGGTTCAAAACACCCTCTCAAAACTACTGTGGACTAGGATCGATTATGGGGTAACTTTTTGATAAAAGCAGACCGCTTTGATGTTTCCAGAAATTGTCCCAATTCTTTTAAAACTTCTCCCAAGACAGAATATAGTTATAAATGTACATGCAAATTGCAAACATCAAAAAAAATTTAAAATATTTGAAATGCCTACTAAAGTGTCACTTAAAATGTTGCTTTGATCACATCAACTTTAAAAATTCTGATGTCTGTTTTAAACTTAAAAATTTATGGGAGTGGGTGTCAAAATAGCTTCGCCATCTCTCTCCCTTTTTCATCGTTATTGATATTAGCAGCGACAAAAAATGCATGCCACTTTTTAAATAATTCACATTAACAGTAGCCTGTATCGATCGTATTTCATGGTTTGGTGATATTTTGAGTGTGAAAATGTTATTATCCTTACGGCTAACAGTGAAAGGATCCACTCATGAGAATGGCACTGGGCATTTTGATGTTCTGTAAAACTGGCAATATTTGCGCATTTAATTTTTCACATTTTGGATGAGTGATATAGAGGCACTATTTTGATTGGTTACTCAGATAGTTATTTCATGCTGTGTCCTGTAATGAGCCAATCAGACAGACCGTATCATAGACCTGTGGTAGAGCACAGGGGGTTAATATTGATTCTGCGATATAGCCAATTTTATAGCATTCAACTTTCTTTTTATTTCCTTAGTTTTTGAAGAACCAGCCTTACACACGCATCCATTTCAGCCTCCCCTTTCTGGGATGAAACCCTGATGCAGCCAGGCTATCTCTGGCCTAATAAACTTGTCTTGTCAGTGCCACTCAAACTGACGAAAACAGAATTGGACACTGTACTGTTTCTGGATGACCTCAGACCAGTGCAATACATTGTGGTCACATCAGCAATAATTAGTGGCTATTTTAATGAGTTAATCAATCATTCCTCCTCCTAATAATGATGATGGAAAAATATCTGAAAATGCAGGAGGAAGTATGTGCACTACACTGGCGTTAGCTAGGATTGAAGACGGACTGTAGTCAGTATCTCCTCCATTATGGGTAGTTTCGCATTGGATTAGCCACTCATTTTTTTAGCAGCTAACATTGCTATGCTTTAAAGGCACTATCAGTGATTTGATAAATCAGATAAAAAAAAAAAATCAAAAATCAGATTTTTGCATGCCTGGAACTAGTATTGGTATCCTAATATACCCTGCAAGTGACATAACCAAATGCAGCCTAATAAAGACAAAATCGGTTATTTTAGTCATAATTGTACAAACAGACACTTTCTACAACACGTAATTGAATGGAGATTTGTACTGTTTTCTTTTAAAACTACTATGGTTTAACTAAGTGGGGGATGAAGTTGGTGTCAATTGGGCACCAACCTTAAATTGATGAGGAAAATGACCAAAATTAGACCAACCACGAAGGCTATTCAGAAGCAGTCTGCATCTAAATGAAAAGGTTGCATATTATGTATTCCTAAAAAGTTACAACATCAAGAAACAATGACATTTGGATTGTCACCTATTCTGACACTGTCTTTATCCTACTGAAATGTGACAATCCCTGAAATACAGTTTTCTAATCAAAAATTTCAAGGCACAGCCTCATTAACTTTCTCCCCACACGTCTGCTCACCAAAAAGGTGAGCAGAAATGGTGACGTGAAAAAATATTATAGTTCAATTCTAGTTTCTTCCTGTCATTAAATAAACCACACTTTGGTTTACTTTTTCAGGGTCCAATGCATGCACTATTTTCTAAGGTCAAAGGACAATTTTGTAATATAAAAGGTCTGTTTGCTAAAAACGGTTGACTTTTCCGCCAATTTAAACGGATTTCAGACACTCTTTTATTCAACACTCATTCTCTGCCAATATTTGGTGGTCAAACTTTAGTCGCAGATGACTTGTCTCTATATTTAAAATGCACAACTTGACTTTGGTGACAGAACTTGAAATTAATTAAAGGAAAGTATACAAATATGCTGGTACTTTAGGTCAGAATCATTATGAATAAATTTTGATTACAATTTTTTCTTGTCAATAAAAATGGCAATAGCTAATTATAATTTTCAAATTTTAATTACAGCATATGTCATTTTTATTTATCATGTCCGTATTGGCTGAATTCTACAATGCGATTACTGCCCATGAAATTTATATTGACTTTTCTTGATGCCGTAGTTAAAGACAGTCTGTAGGTTGGGGCAGAGTGCATTCACCCTCTTCCATTACTTGCCCACCAATTTTCCACTTGTGCCAAAATTTTGAAGGATCAATACCGCTTTTCATATATCACACACCCTAAATTGCCTCGATGTTGAGATGTTAGCTTTGGGTTGCTTTAATGTCCCTAAACTCTCTATAAGTGGTTTATTTCAACTATAAATCTAAAAAAAATACTTCTTATCATTAAAATAGGATCCCCAATCCTTAATTAGCGTCATTTAGCAAAGTAAAGCTTTTAATTTTTTTCTTCATGCTTTAATTGTTATTGTTTATTTGTTTTTGTTTTTGTTTTTTTGCTTAGACCAGAAAAACAAAACTAGTTGATTTTCCTCATATTATTCTCCCAATTTCAGCGTGGTAGTTTCTACCAGTGACTGATTCTATGAACCCCATCATTATGCCCTGCCGTGCCATGCTATCCCTCAATATTCTTTTTTAAAAAAATAAAGTTTCCTACAACACAGCTTTCCATTTTCATTTAAGGCTTAAAACATATAAAATACTTTATTTAGGTAACATTTTCAAACAGTTGCACAATAACTCTTAGGAGTATCAAATCAACAAAACACTTGTTTAGGGTAGATTTTAAGTAAGCAACTAAATTTTGAGAGGTCATCAAGGCCCTTGTTTCATATGGTGTAATTTACAGCCTCAACTTATTTTAAGGAAGCCAAGGATGAGGTTCTTGACCTGGGTTATGGATACCAAATGCCTTTATATGCACTTTTCATAGTATACACCTGAAGACTTCCTAAAAATCCTGATCGATAAGCTATAACACCAGGATCATGCAAGGTCGCTGGTCTGTGCAAGATTCCGAACAAACTGATTGTTATTAACCGTACCACCCTTTTTTCTCATTATTGCATTGTAATGAGACAATTACAATGGATATATCCAATTTCACCTTTGCCCTCAATAGGACATTATTTTTATATTTAAAAAATGATCAAATACCGTTTTGCGTTACTGACACAATATCACCTACGCAAATTGTTGCGTAAGCACTGTTGATGACAAGCCAAGCTTGATTTTTAAAACCCTTAAAAATGGCAGATGGTTTCTAGGCAAAAAACCACACAAACATAACAATGATAATGTCAATAATTGTGACAATGACATGACTGTGAAGAACTAGTAACTGACAAACTATCCCAGGGCTACACATTATTATTAAAAATTCATTGAAATTTGACATCAGTCATGTCAGTGTAACTTTATGGGGCTTTTATGAGGGGAGGCCCGTTTTTTTTGTTTAACAGAATTTTCAAAATGGATTTGTTAGAATAATTAGTGCAGTTTTGCTCGACTTTCCCCAAAATAAGCTTTGTGACAGAAGGTGATAGAAGTAGGCTAAATAAAATAAACAAACAACCTTGACACACTTTAGTCCAGTGCTGAGATCCAGGGTCTCGAAAAATTACCAAATTTCCTCTCCAGGATGTCAAAATTTCGGCCTCCAAGATTTCCAAATTTTCCTTCAATTCTTATATATTTCTTTATTTAAAGAACAAAAGTTTCCCTCCAAGTATCAAAATTTCACTGGGCGGCTGGAATGTCCTTCCCAATTTCCCCACTTTTTCCAAGCATGCTGAGAGCATTAACTGCATGGCATACAGGGATGTAGCAAGGGATCGGAAAGACTGAGTCCCAATTTTTTTGGCGGGAGGGCTCAAATACTCCACAGCACCCGCTCAACGCCCCAATAATTTGAGATACGGGCAATGAAAGTCAATGTTATGTTTTCCCGTAACCGTTTTTACAATCATAATGAGGCAACTATGTCATTTTCACTATTCGTTAAATTTTGAAGAACAGCCATTTGACCAACCTTAGCACCACCTAGAGCTACAATGTTGTGTCAAATCACCACCCTACATATAGAAATGATTTTGCCACTGTTCTTTGGTTTAAATTAAATCTACTAAAATCAACATTCACATAATGTGATCACAAGAAAAACCTTGATATTTTCTTTAAAATACAAATACAATAACTTTAATAGGGATTTCCGCATCTCTAACGCGGGCAGAAATCATAACGCGGTGGGTTCAGGAAACATAACATCGACTTCATATGGCCTAAAACTCCTACAAATCCATAAAAATTTTGTTGCTGTTTTTTAAATTAAATAGCATTTTTTTTCAGTGTTTACAATAAGAAAACAGTGCTGGTATCAAAGTTTATTCTGTACCTCACACACCAGGAGGGTACCCCCCCCCCCCATGCCACACCCACACCTACCTAACACTTGGCTTCACCAGGCCCCAATTAAATCGTATCTACATAAGCCCCAGGAAAAATACTTCAGCTATACATATCCCCATGAACAAAAAAATCTTAGTATTTCCTCCTCCCCCTGGCCCCCCCCAAGCCCATTGTCTGGATACTATTGTATTGCCTATGGCCTGATTGCGATTGGTTCGTGATAAGAGTCTTGCTTGTTGGATTCGTTTTGCAGGAACAATGTTCTCTCCTAAAAAATAATCATTCATGGAACCACGTGTCGTCGCCATCACGGTTGTGAATACGGACAAGGGTCCAATGAGAGTGACCAGGCTGGAAAAAATTTATATTTCCCCGGTGAATGAACACATTTCCCATGGATTTCCACCATTTCTTTTCTTATGTATTTCTTTGTCTGAAAAGTCAAAATTTCCCTTCCAAATGGTCAATTTCCCGGAAGGAGCTTCCTAGATTTCCTCCCCACCTTTTCCCACCATTAGGTGACCACACTGGGACACTAGGCACAAGTTAGAGCTAGTGTCATGAAATCACATCACGTTCATGTGGATCACCAAGCAATTTTTAATTTTTTCTGATCATTTTAGGTCATACAGATCACAAAAGTCCTATGAGGTCACCAACATGTTGGCCACTACCCAAGGGCCGTGGTAATCTAAATTGACCATTAACGTCGATTGACATGTGGGATAACCACGCATTTATAATTCTGACCATTTTGGGGCAAATGACCTCTAGATTGACTTTCATGAACCCCACGTGTGAGAGGATAAGGTGAGACATTATCCAAGCGGGCAATTATGGAGGGGTTACATTTTGACTCAGACACACAGACAGATACACAACACACCACCAAAGCAACCCTATAGAATGTGCTCTCCTGCATACAACACAAAAATTGAAGCATCTTTCCAAAATTCACACATCAGGAGCTTATACCATTTTACCTTTTGGTGCACTATAAATCGAGGGTTTAGGGGCAAGAAGGCCCCCTCTGCATAGCTGCCCATGCAATTTGTGTTCTTATTAAGTGTTATAACCTGCCAAATCTAATGGCATGACAGCTAGTGCATATGGGGCTTTTCTGCCCTAAACCCTTGAATGTACTATTTTGGTCATTTATTCATCAGCAATGACCTCTTATGTGCAAGATTATTAAGACTTTTTGAGCCAGTTATTCTATGTCATCTATATATCAAATGCATGGCAGTCTTTTGCAAAGAAGCATACAAATCCCTCACTACAACACACACACGTCATTTACTTAACTTCACTCCCTTTAAAATATCCATTTCCCTTATTTTCATCCTAATTTTCACAAGATTTACGTCTCGTCCCAAAACATTCAAACCACTAGGCTACCATACAAGAAAGTGCATTTCCATCAAAAAGCTCATAAAATAGGTCCAAATAAGCGCAGGCCCACTATGAGACCACTTAAAAATCTGGGACACAAAACAGCAATCATTGGTTTTTAGTCCATTTGGGGCCCACTAACAGTGATTTCTGCACTTGCAAAGAAACCATTATCAGTTTTCAGACCATTGTCCAACGTCTATGCAAGAGAACTACGTGAACCCGAATACAAATCACACCAACACTGCATTAAGCCGTTACTTTCAGTTCATATTTTTGTAAGTTTATTCTTTTTCAATTTGGGTAGCTGTTTTTTTCTAAACTCTATAAAAATAGTATAATTTAATTCTAATCATGTCTAAACATTAAATATATATTCAACAGCCTTTATATGCCCCTTTCCCACATAAATTAATTTTCTAAATTCACAAAAATAAAACCACAAAATTAACAGCTTATAGCTTATACAAACCTTAAGTTTCATACTGAAACTGTTTCGATGGCTTCTTTACAATACTTAATTCTTAAAGTGCGTGTTTCCGATCGTCTTTGGGACCCCCCCCTGATTTCCCGAAGTAGTATCGATTTTGATATCAGATGAGAGGGCCGTATTTTTCTCATTACCGTTCCGAAATTTCAGCCCTCACATCAATTCATTCCCAAGATACGAACGAAAAACCGCCGTTTAGTGTAAACCATAACAATTAGCACATTTGATAAGGGCTTTACAGATGCATTATTGCATCTACCGTCAAAACCGCAAGCTTGTTTTTCCCACGGTACTTTGATAGGGCGTACGTGCAAGTGGGGGGCCGCCCCCCCCGCCTCTCATATCAAGCATAGAACACAATAGCCATAATTCGTAACAGCACCTTTAAGAATTTGTGATGGTTCAGGTCTGAGAACTATATATGCCTATCCTGCAGAGTTCGGTGGAAATATGACCTCTACTGACTTGTGAAATTATATGATAGTCCCTTTTCGATGTTCCAAGTTTGGCAACACACCATAGTGTCCCACATGTTTACCTCAGTATTAAGACCTTGGCCTTCTCCAATTCAAACTCTATGTACTTTACCAAATGTGAAAGTCCTTCTTCTCACATAAATACACTATCGCGTTTCATGACCTTTCTCTAGTTATATTTTATTAATATTTACGCCCCTATTTTTCAAATATGTGCTGCCACTCATCGTGAACATTTTATCATTTGTTTTAGGGGATTTGATTCAAATGAAAGTATACGTTACATTTGTGATGAAAGGTGCATTCGTTATCTAGCAATTATGTTGTGTTTAAATGATTAGTAGATTCCTCAGAAAAGTTACTTCCAAATTTCGTTGATTCTGAGTTCACATTTTTGAGTTACGTGAGGCAAATAATTAGCTTTTTGCCAACGGCCCCATAGGCCACTGTGCGAATTTTCTTCTGTCTGTTTACGGACAAAATCAAAATTACAAATTTCTTTTAGAGTAGAATCGCAAATTTGCGACGTCAGATTAGGCCACTCTACCTGCACCAATGGTTCGATCTTGATTTCGTCTTTGAAGGTAATTCGGGGGATGATGCTGTGGATCCGAAATGCCCCTTTGAAACTAGCCCTACTAATACTACCCTTTTACCATCACCCTACTGCTTTTCAATGCCACCTTCACCTCCCATTAGAAGTATGAAATATAACTATTCCTTTATACCCGCCCACTTTCAGAGTTCAGCCTTGTTGTATAAATCTTTACTTTCCTCTAGAGTTCAACCCCATTGGACATTGCAGGGAATGGGCTTTTGTTAAATGCTGGTTAGAAAAAGCCATCCATCGCTCTTACAATGGCAAGCTCAAATCCGCAGGCCTGGAGGGCTTACTCTTATCTTTTGAAATCCCCGTTTAGCTAAACACACAAAATAAAAGATGTTTGGTCATACAGAAGAGTGGGGCAAACCGCTGGCCCCCGTGAGGCTGGAGGTTAGCTGAACTAAACATGAACTTATGGACTAACCACGATTTTATGTAGCCATAATCTATTTAAAATTAAAACCATTCCCAGCCTCTATTGGTGTAGAAATCAAGTGAGAAAAATTGCTGTAGTATTTAAATCTAATAACTCTTTATTATTTTTTTTTTTATTATTTCAAATGAAATTATGTATGGCAACTCAGAAATTGGTGTTTACATACCTTCATTTAATATAATGGGTGGTCCTCCTCAGAACTGGATGATTTTTTTTTTTTTAGAATACAATTTTCACATGATAAATTGCCACTTGATCGGTTGTAACCACCTACCGAGAACATTACGAATGTAAATTGGACAAACAAGTACAAAAGTAAACTGCAAACTTTGTTTTTTGAACTGTCCCGCTATCGTAATCGTCCCTATGAAAACCGTACTTTCATCTGAGAAAGCTACTAAATCGGTCTATCATCTTATTACATAAAGACAGTGTTATTAGCTTATTCACGGCATGTGTTATCTAATACATTGGTAAGCATTCCAAATATGCACAAAAAAAAAAAACATGTTTGAAAAAAATCGGGGTGCTTCTTTCTGGAAATGCCCTCATGTCTCCAAGAAAATATTTATGTTTTGAGATGGCTTTACCCATGGAGTTGTGAGGGTTAATCCTTAATATTAACCCTAACTCTAAATTCTAACTTTGATACTAAACCTGAACCCTAACCCCTTAACCCCTAATGTTGCAGTTGCTTAAAGCATGCTACAATTTTTTTCAAGACTATATAAATTTAACTACAACCAGACTTTTTCACCATGCAAATTGCACAGGAAAAGTCTGATCGCATATCTGATAGAAATCAGTCGAAAGAAAACATTCACCCTCTGAAAGTCCTGATGGAAATACAATTATAAAGAGTATCGACAACCCCGGTGAACTTACACTTAGAAAGCACAAAAAAGCGTATCCAGAAAGATAAATATCACATAATATTATTTGAAAGCCAGTTTGGGCAATGAAATTCGCTGCAGCGCTCGGCGCCGTGGGCAAATTTCGATAAGCATCTTGAGGAAAAACAACTTGGAAAGATACAATTGCTAGATGCTTTCTGAATTACTACTTGCTCATATTCAATTCTTATGACTAATGATAAGATAAGACACAAGGCTAAATGTTTGTTATTACACGGCTTGTATTGGAAATCTTAACGCCCCAAGCACTACTCAGCCTTTCATAGAGCATTTATGATTGGCTAATTACAACATGTATTCATTTCAATAACAAATCAAAAGGCAGCTTTCAAATATTTAAGCTATAGCCCTACCACCATTCTCACCATGTTGCCGATTGGTTTATAAAATCCATAGGTTCCATTGGGACCAATCGGCACATAGTACACGTAATCAAGGGGTTAGGGCAAAAGGACCCAGTGGCGTGAGCCAGACGGGGGGGGCAGGGGGGCAGCTGCACACCCTGTGAGGAATATCTGCCCCCCCCCATACCCCTCTTGCACCCCTTGAAAAAATGAGTGATTTACAGAGGCCATATACTATTAATAACAATTTTCTATATGCTTGCCCCCTGAAAATATGTGTGCACCCCCCTTTGCCCCCCCTGAAAAAAAAAGCTGGCTACGCCAAGAAAGACCCACCTGCAATAGCGCAGGTGTTAGATTTGGCAAGTAAAACACTCAATAACAAAACACCAACTGCAAATGGCCAGCTATTGCAGATGGGGCCTCCTTTGCAGTAGTAAACCATCGCTATATTTTTTCAAGTCCAAATTTATTGTCAACAGTTTAAATAATCAAATTATTGTGTGTCCATTAATATGTTATATTTTATGAATCATTTTATTGAATAACAAGCAAATAAATGAAGTTTGTAAATATCAAATTATTAGAGATAATGGGAAAACTATAAAATATTAAACTACATAGTTTTATATTGTTATCATGTGCACAAGATGTGTACCAGAATTTTCATCAATAGCTAACAGATATGTATTAATAACAATAGCTGAGAGATAATAAAAGTAAATTCATACGAAAGTTACCGACGCAACATACCAAAATATATTGAAACATGTCAGAATAGGAAAAAATTAAAACACATAGTTTTCAAGCGGTGACTGAAATCCTTGAAAAAATGAAAGGCTTTTAAACAAGTACACTGAAATTATTATTCACAATAAATTGTCTTAAATTGAGAACGAGTTGCCTAGAATACAATGATAGCACACTAGCACATGTCTGAAGACAAGAAGTACAAACATTTCTTTAAGTGTCCTCCGGTGTCATAATCCACTACACAAGATTAACTAAAAAGGAATTTCCACACAAGAGCATCATCAACCATTGATAGTAGCCAATGCTTCAATTTAGCCGAGCATAGAGCATTATGTCTCCTGAAACTGGTCAAAGTGGTCATTTCCATCAAATCAATTTCTAGAATTAAAGAATTAATAATATAAGTTATCATGCTATCTTAACTTTCTACCAGCCTTGAAAGAATCAAGAGGTGATTTCCCCTTACCTCTTCTCTTCTTCTGCAAAGGTTTTTCTACAGTTTTGGAACATCACATTAAAGATTTGTTCAGGGATCGATTTAGAAAATTTACATGCACAACCCCTGATTTTTCCTCAAAATGGACTGAAAAATACAACATTTTACATGCACAAGGAAAATTCTGCATGCACAGAGCCAAAGTTATATGCATTTGTCCATGTAAAACCCATCTAAATCGAGCCCTGGATTTGTTCATGATTTTCTTGGGTCTTAACCCCCTGAAGTCTACCACCTTTCTTACAGCATCTCTGATTGGCTCATTACATGATATATCATCATATAACTGCTGAGTAACCAATAAAAATAGACTTTCTATATTATGTGTACAAATTTTCAGGCTGTTCTTACAATGTCTCTGATTAGCTAAATACATCACACAACCCAATGTATAAACCAATAAATCGGCCGGTAGACCTCAGGGGGTTGAAGGAAATTCCTGGAAAGACATCCACAAATCTCCTAGAAAACACTTTTCATGACAACCACGACTACTTGAAATCTATAATTATCTATTCTTGTTTGTATATAATTTTTATTGTGGGAAACTGCAAAAAATGATGGCTCTGTACTAAATTTAGCTTGTACAAGTCTTCCCATATACAAAACAGTACAGTGCAGTGCAATGCAGTGCAATGTAATGTGGGAATTGGGTTTTAAGTTGTTTACATTCTCTATGCATGCTGCAAAGCAGCTCTCTTCAACATTCATTTTGTTTTACTACTGAAAAAAAGAAAAAACAGCACAAATCAACCATGAATTACATCTGCACAATGATCGAGCACTTTATTTTGTCATCAATTATATTGTGTAACCCCAGACTAATACCCCTGTGGTGACGTTTCATTATAACAATTTTTCACAAAACATTAGACAATTTGCTCCTTTTGTAATACTTTCATTCATTGGCATTTTCATTCAGTTTGGACTTCCTTCTTGTTGCAAAAGGCAGGACCGACACGACGTTGACATTTCAAATTTACAATATTCATGACACATTAACAATTTAAGCTGTTCTAGCATTAACATCCAGCATCTAGCCTCCACTCATCATTATCATCATCAACAACAACTGACCCAGCCTTGTTTTTCACTTAAGCTATGGAACCAGTCCTCCATTGTCCACAATGTCAACATCTTTTTTACCAAAACAATGGGGAGATCACTCTATTGTAATGCCGTCAACATCCGGTAGCAATGTCAACCCTGGACTCATCGTCATCACGATTTGAGTACACATGGGCAACAGCGGCTTGACATTAGCTCACGAGAGAGACCCTCCCAGTTGATTCTCTCCATTGTGGAGTGAGTGTAGTAGTGAAGCCATCTACAGCATTTTTCTCTCTCTTTCTCTTACTTGCATCAAATGACTGCACATCAGAACCAAACCTCACGCCTCATTTACTCCCGGCTTCTTGCTTTGCCTCTGTGCATGTCTCACTGCATACTCGTCCGAGAATCCGCCACTTCCTTCTTCAACCCAGCTCAAGAACCCCAAGTTTTCCTATTTTCTTTTCTCTTTTTTTATGCACGTGGTGCTGGACGGCTTGAACGATATTCCCAAAATAGTTTGAGATGTGGGACTTAGCACGGGATGTCAGAATGGTAGAATTTATGCATTTTTATTGGCACGCTTAGCAGACGAGGATCTCGCTCGCTCTTGTGAAAAGGATGCTCCTAGGCTGCAGTCATTTTGTAAAGAATCACTATTTTTGTTTCATTTTTTGGAGTATCCTCGGCATGAATATTTCAGAAAGAGAGGTGGATGCGAGAGGCATATCTGAACTAGTTATTACAAATACGATTTGAGATGAGTGTGTACATTTTTTATGTAGTGCATATGTCCCACCTTCATTGAAATGTTCCAATCATATACGGTATATCTCTCTACTACGTCTTCTTTGATTGCATTGTCACAGAGTTGTACTCCTCTTCTCCTAGCAATTTGTATACTGTACAAATAAGCCATTATTTTTTGCATGCAAACATTTTAATGCCTATAATAAGTTCATTTTTTTAACCATATTTATGTTTACACATTGATGACTCGAAAGGCAAAAATAAAACCATGAAAATATCTGCTTATATAGCATAATAATTTTGCTTAAAGGTGCATTTTGTGATTCAGCACCTTCTGTTTTATTCATTGGTCACTAGATATCCTTGAGAAAAGCTTATTCTCAAAAATTGAGCTGATCCGATCTTGTGGAAGTGAAATCTAAAGTGTGTGCAAGGAAGGACATGTTATAATAGTACGATTGTTGAGAAAAGTTGATTTTGACAAAATTGACCCAAAAATGTCTTTTCACATAAAAAAAAGTCAAGTGCAAAAATGTTATTATTTTGACTGATTTTAGTTTGTACATTGTCGGCCTTGCATGTTCTGTTTATGACATAATTATATTTTCAAAACGACCACAGGCCATGCCACTAAACTCCATTCAAGACTTTCAGAGCACTTTCAGAGGACAATAAACATTGCACGTGGGATGAGTAACTGTCAACAAAAGCCTGTCAATGTAGGTCAAATCTTGAACAGTAACAAAGACTTAACGGTATTGCATTAATGGAAGGACTTTGTTGTTAGAAATGTCACGCGCCAGTGAAGAGTGGAAAAGAACTCTATTGGCGCTATTTCAAATTCAGTAGTATTTTAATAGACAGTTTGGGACATGATAGGAATGAATGGCCAAAATGTCAAAAAAAAAAAAGGTACTAAAGCCAAGTTAAACAAAAGATTAGTGTAATCTGCCCCATTGTTTTTTTGCTGGCCACATCACAATTTTAATTTTTTGTTTACAAAAAAGCAAAAAAACCATAACGTAGTAAAATTTTAATTTTGAAATAAGACCATGTAAAAAAGGGTATGAGGACACATATGGAAGTTTGCTGACAAAGACACTAGATTTTAAATACCTTCAGTGATTTCCTAAATCAGCAAATCAAAAAAATCATTCAACAAACGAGTCTGAAAAGGGACATCTCGCATTTTAGTGCACAATTTGTGTGAAAGGAAACCAACAATATTGAGTTTGTAAACACTATATTTTAATAATTACTATGCAAGGCATCAATCATAATGATAACCCTTTATTGTGAAACAAAAGACTTTCAGTTTCATGTACTTTTTTCTGATACATCTGGTATATTTTGAAGTAGAAATAACATTGCATGGAACACCAAGCTTCGGTTTACCATACTTCCCTTTTTAAGGGAAGTTCTTATCTAGTGCAAAGGCCAAAGCACTATTGTGTAGTAATACCTGTCAGACATTGCTGTACAAAAGTTGTGCTGTTTACCACTCATGAACTTAGTCTGCTATGAAAGAGTTCCATGCTATAGTGTTAAAAATAAATACAAACAATGTAATTCTGGACCACAATTGTATATTATAACAGTTGAAAGTATTATTTTGGATATAAATTGGCTATAGAAGTCATTCTACAGTTTATAATTAAAGCAAAATTTGCAATCTGACCCAACCAATCAGAAGAAGAAAGACTGTTACATGGCTACCTTTAGGTTAGGACTATTCTCATATAGTGCAAGCGGGGAAGTCATAGCACATAGTGGTTGCCAACGTGGTATATCACTGACCATGGCCAGGTATGGAAAGATGAGACTCTTAACTCAACAGACAGGATCAGTAACAGCTGAGAAGGTTAAACAATAGATGGGCTGTGTACACCACAATAAAGAACTGAGTACCACTGCATGAGGGTTGGTTCAATTCAGGATAATCTTTGCCCTGGCAGAAAGGAAAAAATCCGATTTTAGCATGTACGTAACAAGTACCAGAATCCTAACATAACCCTGCAAAATCAAGACCAGAAGCACCTAAAAGGAAAAAATTGGAGATTTAGTCAGTATCGTCCGAACGGACACTTACTACAACACGTAATGGAATGGAGATCGTATCTGGGAACCCTGCCGTGTTTCTTCCGTTTTCTTTCAAAATTACAGCGAGAAAAGGTAACTTAGAGAAATTTCTACAGACTTATCCTGTCACTTTGAGCTATTCCTGCCCAACTAGTTCAAATATTTTTCAAATCCATGATAGTGTCTTAAACTTTGTCGACAAAAAAAGAAAATAACATGTTTGTGGAGAAAATAGGAGAGAGAAATTTATGGGGAATGTGAATATCTTCCTGGGAAATATGCAATTTTCCTCAGGGTCCTACTAAAGTGGGGCACCCAACTTTAAACATCCAAAATATCTTTCACCAGTTAAAAAAGAAAACATAACGCCACTTTAGTCGCTGGTAACCAAAAGCTTGATTCAAGAAAAGAATTCCGGTGTTGTTGGTTTGTGTTTCGTTTGTAAAAACTATCCCGAATCAGGGTGGCCATGAGAAATGAGATTCCAAAAATCATTTGCCCTACTTCACTCCAAAAGGAGGGTTGTTCAGTTTCATTCTCCGCATTTCAGCCACTAAATCTTGTGTTGATGGAGTTTGAAAATAAAATGACCTCAAACTTAACATTATGAGAATGGCTGGCACTCCAGAGGGGGACTTTATCAGAAAGTTGAAAGCTGCTGTGAAATTATTTCAACCTACTCTGTAAAAAATAAACACACAACAAGTCAGTGTTATTTGAGATGGCTTCCAAATTGGTCAATTGGGAAACAATTCAAGAACCACTGGCCTAAGACTTGAGTTGTTCGAACCACTTGATGCTTTTCATGCCCATTCCTGAATTTGTAATGAAAACATGGTAAACATTTTACATTTTTTAACAAATACGCAAGTAAACTTGTGTGATCCCCCTGGCAAGATGGCAGTATGGAACGTGACCTCAGATGACCTTTGACCTTGGTCTATTAGTGAAGCAGAACATAAAATTAAGAATTTCTTTTCAGGGACAACCTACTCTTTCCTCATCACAGATTGGGCCTTGCAACCTTTTACTATAATACTAAGGCAAAGATTCAAAATGAAAATCCACCATTTTTTCTAAATTTGTTATTTTTGGAGGGGGGTAATCCTGTGGATTACAACATGTCAATTTTAAAATATTTGCTATGTGTAACAGTTTTGTACAAGGAGATGAAAAGCTCCAAATACACAGCTTACATTTCAAGCATTCCAAAGTCATATCGGACCCTGCCGTCCTGCCAGCACAATAGCTCAGAGCTGTGTTCACTAGCCTATTACAGCAACTGTGAGTGTTAACTTTAAATAGTTTTGCATCACAACTCACATTTTCCTTTCGCTCAATTCACCTACACTGGGATCTAGAAAATTTGAGGAGATGGAACCACACTAGATGCATCTCCGAGAATCCTTTTTGACTGCAACATAACGTTCCATATACCACTTAAAATCCTCAACGCAATTATACTGATGCATTGTGGATTCTTACACCACCTGCTAACATTGGTTTTCCATTTCATTGTTTTCATCTACATCCTAGCTTAAGGAATATTATTCATGTTCACATGTATCTACACTACGCAGAGGAGGGCAATTCCAATTAACTAATTTCGTAAATACAGGCTGTCTTCGTCATTTTGGTTCACATTCATAATGCTGTCATTGTGATGTTATTCATCGGTACAATGAAACTGGCTTTCTCATAACATTTTTTAAATAGCAACTTCTTTGGTTCATTCTTGAAGAGGAGGAAATAAATAATATCTAGAAAATTCAAAATCTGTCCAACCTTTTTACGACTTTGGTAACATTTGGTGTGTTACAAGACAAAGGTTTAAACATTAATGCACTATAAATCAAATCTCGGACTAAACTAATACATTTATCAAAGGGTGGTCAACCAAATATTTAGTCAACAATTGTTTTAATCTGGGGGGTAGATAATGCGACGAAAATAAAAAAACCCTGTTTTACGGGCCTCGCCGACCCTGGTTTTTCAGCTTTGCAGAATTTTTTTTTTTTTTAAAACAAGTAATTAAACAAAACTATGCAAAATCAGCCTGTTTTTAGGCCAATTTATCAATTTTGGCAATGTGGTTTTTAGAAAATTTGTTTGTAAAAATTTTTCATTTTTTTCTGATTTTTTCAGATTTTGGGGCTATTTTAAGGCAATTTTGAGCTCCAAAAAGAAAAAAAAATTTTAAAAAAAAGAAAAAACAATCCCCACCGACGCCTGACTCGAAAGGTCCGCTCGCCGTTAAAACAGGGTTTTCTTTTTTCGTCGCCTAAGGGCAATTCTCACTTGTGAAAATTGCATGATGTTAAATTATCATCATATAAATAACAATGTCAATCAGACAGTTCTCTTTCGATTAACAAATGGGAATGTTTTTAACTAAAATTTCAAAAATCTCTCTCAAATCTACCTTACTACGTTTAGAGAGAACATTAAACAATTTGCCTTACATTTATTCAGAAAACAGGCCCTAATGTTCATAATTGCTTCCATAATCAAAATTAGAATATAAGAAAAATATTAATTCTCCATGTGCTTTCTATAAGCGAGCTATGGAACAGTCATTCATTGTCCAACAACGTCAACATCTTTTTTACCAAAAATAATGGGGAGATACTCTATGGAATGGCCGTCAACATCCACCAGTACGCAATGTCAACCTGGATCATCGTCATCACGATTGAGTTACACATGGGAACAGTGGTTGACATGAAGGCTCACGAGAGAGCCCTCCGTTTTGATTCTACTCCATTGTGGAGTGAGTGTAGTAGTGAAGCCTCTACAGCATTTTTCTCTCTCTTTCTCTTACTTGCATCAAATGACTGCACATCAGAACCAAACCTCACGCCTCATTTACTCCCGGCTTCTTGCTTTGCCTCGTTGCATGTTCTCACTGAACTCGTCGAGAATCCGCATTCCTCTTTTCAACCCAGATCAAGAACCCAAGTTTTCTATTTTCTTTCTCTTTTTTTAGCCGTGGTGCTGGAAGAGCTGACGATATTTCCAAAATAGTTTGAGATGGGGACTAAGCACGGGATGTCAGAATGGTTAAGACTTTCTGCCCATTTTTTTTTATTGGCCCGTTATGGGCAGGAACGAGGATCTCGAGCTATTGTGATGAAAAGGATGCTCCTATGCTGCAGTCCTTTTGTATAAGAATCCACTAGTTTTTTGTTTTTTATTTTTTGGAGGCTCCTCGGCATGACTGTTCAGAAGAAAGAGAGGTGGAATGCGAGTAGGCATATCTGAACTAGGTATTACAAAACGATTGCAGATGAGTGTTACATTTTTTCTGTAGGCATATGTCCAAGCCTTCATGAAAATGTTCCAATCCTATACCGGATATCTCTCACTATGTCTTCTTTGATTGCATTGTCACAGAGTTGTAATCCTCTTCTCCTAGCAATTGATACTGTAAAAATAAGCCCTATTTTGCCTGCAAACATTTTAATGCCATAATAGTTCATTTTTTTTTAACATATTTATGTTGACCACATTGATGACTCGAAAGGCAAAAATAAAAAACCATGAAAATATCGCTCTATAGCATAATCATTTTGTTAAGGTGCATTTTGTGATCAGCACCTTCTGTTTTGTTGTTTTGATTCATGGTCACTAGATATCCTAAGAAAGCTGATTTCAAAATTCGCTGTCCCGATCTTGTGAAGTGGAAATCTAAGTGTGGGCAAGGGAGGACATGGTATACAGCTAAGATCTGTTGAGGAAAAGTTGATTTTGACCAAAATGACCCAACTAATGTCTTATCACATTAAAAATAAGGTCAAGTGCAAAAAATGTTATTATTTTGAATGATTTAGTTTGTACATTGTCGGCCTTCATGTGTCTGTTTTATGAAATTAATTATATTTTCCCAAAAACGACCCCCGGCCATGCCACTAAACTCATTCAAGCTTTCAGAGCACTTCAGAGGACAACATAAAATTGCAGTGGGATGAGAACGTTCTCCACAAAAGCCTGTAAATGTAGGTCAAATATGAACAGTAACAAAGTACTAACGGTCATGCTTGAATGACGACATTTGTTAGAAGGGACACGCGCCATGAAGTGGAAGACACTCTATTGTGTATTCAAAATTCAGTAGTGAGTGTTAATAGACAGTGTTTGAAATGATAGGAATGAATGGCAAAAATGTCAAAAAAGACTAAAGCCAAGTAACACAAAGTAGTTGATCATCCTGCCACATGGTTTTTTGCTGCCACATCACAGTGAATTTTTTGTTTTACAAAAAAGCAAAAAAACAATAAAGTAGTAAAAATTGTACTATGAAATAAGACCAGTAAAAAAAGGTATGAGGGCCCATATGGAAGTCCTTGCTGAAGTGAAAAGACACGTAGATTTAAAGACATGTCTAGTGATCTGCTAAATCATAAAACAATATTAAAAAAAAAAAAAAAAAAAAAAAACGAGTCCTTAAAAAGGAAAATCTTCTGCATTTAGTGCACACATTGTGAAATGCAAACAACAAATGAGTTTTGTAAACTCTATATTTTAATACATACTATGCACAGTGCATCAAATGATGAATGAATCACCTGTATGTGAAACAAACGACATTCAGTTTCTGTACCTTTTCGGATACATTGGATTATTTTGAAGTAGAAATCACATTGCATGGAACACCAATGCTGCGGTTACCATACTTCCTTTTACAAGGGAAATTCTTATCTAGTGCAAAGGCCAGATCACTATTGTGTAGTAATGACCGTAATAACCATTGCTGTACAAAAGTGTGCTTTGTTTCCCACTCATGAAATATTAGTTATCTCTGAATAGTTCATGCCTAATCAGTGTTAAAATATACATGACCAAATCATGTAATCTTGTTACCACAATTGTATATTAAACTGGAAGGTAGTATGTTGGAAATAAGATTGGTCTATAGAAGTTATTTACAGTTAATTTGTAAGCAAAAATTTGCAATCTGACCACCACTCAGAAAAACGTACATAGCCACCTTTAGGTTAGGACTAGTCTCTTATAGTGCAAGCAGGGAATGTCACTATCACTAGTGTGCAAGTAGGGTATGTATAGTAACTGACATGGCCATGTCTGGAATATGGATCTTGAACTCACCCCAGACAGTATCAGTAACAGTGCGACGGGTAAACATAGATGGGCTGTGTACACACAATAAGAACTGCTGAGTCCCACTGCTGAGGGGGTGTAATCAGGATTAATCTTGCCTGGCAGAAAGAAACTCAGATTTTAGCATGTACGTACAAAGTCCGAACCCTAACATACCCACAAATGATAAGGACCAGAAAGCAACCTAATAAGGACAAAATTGAGATTTTAGTCATTACTGCCGAACGGACACACTTACGAAAACACGTAATGAGATGGCGACTGTTATCTTGGAAACCCTGCCGTTTGTATTTCCTTTCTTTCAATTCTACAGCTGGAAAGGTAACTTAAGAGAAATCTACAGACTCATCCTTCACATTGCAAGCTCTTCCTGCCAAATTCCAAATATTTTCCAAATCATGCTGGTCTTTAACTTTCAGACCAAAAAAAAATACATTGTTTGTGGAGAAGACATTTATGGGGAAGTGGACATCTCCTGGGAAAAATATGCATTTTTTCCTCAGGTCCTACAATCGGGTAACCCACCTTTTTAAAATCAAACTCTCTTTCACCAGTAAAAAGAAAAATAACGCCACTGGGTAGTCTGCTGTAACCAAAAGCTTGATTCACAAGAATTCATGGTGTGTAACAAACCGATCCCGGCTCAGTTGGCATGGAACTGAGTTTCAAACAAATCCTGCCCTTCTGTATCATCCCAAAAAGGAGGGTGGTTTTCCAGCATCTCCGCATTTAGGCACTAAGCGTGTGTTGAGGAGTTTGAAAATATAAAAATTGACTCAAACTAACATTATGGAGAATGGCGCATCCGTAGAGGGGGATTTCTCAGAAAGTGAAAGATGCTGTGGAATTATTACAACCTACTCTTGTAACAATAACACACAAACACAAGTCAGTGTTATTTGAGATGGCTTCAAATTGGTCATGGGAAACATTCAAAGAACCACTGGCCTAAAACAGTTGTTAGGACCACTTGAAGCATTTTTCCAGGCCCATTCCGGAATTGGTACTGGAAAATGCATTACATTTTTTAACCAATTACAGCAAGTGAACTGTGTGATACCCCACTGGCAGATGGCACGGATGAGAACGTGACCTTCAGTGACCTTTGACCGTGTTATTATGAACAGAAAATATAAAATTTAGAATTCTTGCAGGGAAACCTTAATTCTTTCCTCATCACAGATTGGGCTGACCACACTTTTTATATAAACTAAGGCTAAAGATTTCAAAAATGAAAATCCCACCATTTTAGCTAATTTTGTATTTTTGGAGGGGGGTAAGCCTGGGGATTACACACATGTCAATTTAAATATTTGTTGGGGTAACAAGTTTGTACCAGGCGAGATGCGAACACTACAAATAAACAGATTACATTTCAAGCATTCCAAAGTCATATCTGACCCTGCCGTCCTGCCAGAACATGCTCGGTGTGGTCCACGAGCCTATTTACAGCAATCTGTGGTGTACTTTAAATATTTTGAATCCCCCACCCCCACAACTAACATTTTCCTTTCCGTCAACCTTCACCACACGGGGAATTAGCAATTGAGGAGATTGGAACACAAATAGAGGACACTGAGAAGCTTTGAGCCGACACACATAAGTTCCATCTACACTTAAATCCTCAACGCAATTATACTGATGCATTGTATTGTACACACCTGCGTACATGGTGGTTCATTTCATTGTTTTTTAATCCTAAGCTTAAGAATATTATTCATGTTCACATGTATCTACACTACAGCAGAGGAAAGGGCAAATTCCAATAAACTAATTTCGTAGAAACTTAATGTCTGTCTTGTCATTTTGGTTCACAGTAATGAAGCTGTCATGTGTGTTGATTCATCGAGTACTAATGAAATGGCTTTCATCATATACATTTTGAATCGCAGTTCTTTGGTGAATCTTGAAGAGGGGAAATAAATAATATCTAGGAAAATTCAAAATCATTCAAACCTTTTTTACGACGTTAGGTAACATTTGGTTGCTGTTACAAGACAAAGTTAAACATCATGCCTAGAAATCAAGATCCAGACTCCTCAAACTATTACATTTATCAAAGGGTGTTCAACCAAATATTTAGTCAAACAATTGTTTAATCGGGTAGACGCGCGGACCGAAATAAAAAAACACCGTTTTACGGGCCCGACGACCCTGGTTTTTAGCTTTGAGAATTTTTTTTGTTTTAGTTTTTCCAAAAATCATTGCAAAATCAGCCTGTTTTTAGGCCACATTATCAATTTTGGCAACTGTTTTTAGGGAAATTGTTTGTAACAATTTTTCATTTTTGTTCTTGATTTTTTTCCGATTTTGGGGCTATTAGGCCAATTTTGAGCTCCAGAAGAAAAGAAAAAAAATTTTTTTTGTAAAAAGCCAAAACACTAGGCTGGGTTGTGTTCCGACCGGACCCTACTCGAAAGGGCCCGCTCGCCGGTGTAAACAGGTTTCTTTTTTCGTCGCTAAGTGGCAATTCTTTCAATTGGCAACGTGCTGATGTTAATTATCATATATAATAAAATACAAATGTCAATACCGACAAAATGTCTTTTCATAACAATGGGATGTTTTACAAAATTTCAAAAAAGAAAAAAATAAAAAACTTAAAAAAAGCAAAAAATAAACAAATTTGCTTAACCAATTTATTCCGAAAACAGCGCCCTAATGTCATAATTGGCTTCCATAATCAAATTAGCATAATAAGAAAAATATTTTCTAAAAGTGTTTTAAAATTGGGGGGTTTTTCTAGTTTTTTTTTTTTATTAACAAAATTTCTAATATTATATATTTGTTTTACAATCATTTGCTTACTTAGATTTCAATGCTTTTAATATAGGCCTAAGGTATTAAACAATTGTTTGTATACTCTCTAAATTTCTAAAGACTACTCTCTAATTGGATCAAGCTATAAGGGACAAACCCAAGTTTAGATTAAAAATTTAAATCACAATTGAGATTGTAATCCGTTTTACTATAAAGACATTAGAGAGTATATTTCCACCAGGGTTGTCAAACGTTTCAATAAAACTTATTTAAAAGAAAGGAACTGACTATAATCTCCACGTTATTACATGACATTGTGCCAGAGCTTCAACAGTCAAGCAGCCAGGGAGAGCTAGCCATGATGATAACCAGTCACACGGGGTGGTGGTTGCCGCTATTCATTGGAAAGTACATAGACTTTGTATTAGATATGGTAGTCGTAGAAACCGGCTGGCTGGTAGGTCGCTTGCTGGTACGGTATGCCAGCAAGTCCCTTAGCATCACAGACCCTAATTACCGTCTTATCCTCTAATAAACGCCCCCCTCTAATAACGCCCCCCACTGTTTTTGTGTGAAAAAGACACCCTCTAATAAGTGCCCCCCCAAACAAAAAGCACATGTATGGATACAACGTACGTGAATATCGAAATCTTACTTATAACACAACGCCAACAAATTCACCCAGGCTCATTCCGACTCCGCATCATCTAAGCCCTCGCGTCGTCTGGACGCGCAGGAATTTCACAGTGAATCACATTTAATACATGAATTTTCACTTCTATCGGCTCCCAGTTCTTTTACGCTCAGGTTAAAAAAAAAGCAAGGTGATTTTCCTCCCCTCGGTTTAAATACCTGTCATGTCAATAGTGACCTCCTGACCAAGCAACCAGTTTTATGATGTGCAATAAATTCGGTAAACCCAGAGAACGAGACAGTTGCCTTGGGGCGTGCCGGCTTCCTCCCACGAGATCGAGTAACTTAAAACAGAGCCGGCAAACATCAAAAAACATTGCCATGATTGGAAGTTTCATTTCACCCTATGTCAGATCATAACAATTAAACAAATAATTAATAACACAGTGGCAAACAAACGGATAAGTAAAAAAAATTAAAATAACCTTAAATCTATATAGAAGTAATCTCATAATAAAATCAGAGCAAGGACTTAAAATGGGAAGAAAGAAAAATATTAAGCAAAAAAAACTTAAAAGACGTGGTTGGAAAGTCCCCTGCCTAGCAAAACGGGAAACCCCAGCCCTGGGGAAATGCCCCTCTTGGGCAAATGATGCGGCCGATAAAGCTTTGTATGATTTGTAATGATAATGGACCAAAGACGCAAGGTCAAACATTGCCACGGTAAGTAAAGGAGTCGGAGGGCCTCTAGGAACTTGTGTTAGTTTGGATTAGGTAAAGGTAAAATACATTTGGTTTTGTAGCAGGAAATACTGTGTGAACTGTTTTGTTCTCGCAAATGTTCAGTGGAACTTTAGGTGAATTGGTGTTCGCGCGCGCAATTTCCGGGCACTGCAGTGACTTCTCGCCATGGCTAAATCTGATCGAACGCTCCATCGCGGCTCCGGACGCAATTTTTTACTAGAGTGAAAACTTGTGCATCCATTTGGACGATAAAACATGATATAAAGGCAGATTCACTCCTAGACAGCTGGGAGGAGTAGTAGACAGGACCTGCAACCTTACCCTCAGTTCTTCCCCAACGACGTAAATGGGATCAGCTAACAACAAATCCTTTAAATGGTAAACTATTTCATCTGAAAATTCACCACGATAAACGCCCCCTTTTAGAAAAATGGCACGCCCGGGGCGTTTATAGAGGCTATCGTATGCCCTATGTATGTAGTGGAGAGTGTGTCCGGACTCTTATATAGATTCAATTACAGGTAATTTTATGTTATAGTGGATGGAAAGGTTTCTCGCCTTGACCGATTAGGTTCTTGCACATATCAAAAAGTAAATGTCTTTTTTAGAAAGAAAGAAATGATTAAAGGATGTTCCACAAAAAACAATGGTAATATATAAACTTGTGATAAATTTCAGAGGGTTTAGAGAATTAAAAAAAGATGAATGTCTAGCGAGGTATACCTATTTTTGGTATTCCATTGGGAATCGGTATTTTTCAAAGCAGAAAATGTTATTTGCAGATGTTTAATGATACTGAGAAGGCAGCTATCGCGATGGCGTTCTTTGTTTTGAAAATATTTTGATATACTTGTGATTGCACCAAATGAAATTTTGTAAGTGGCTGATAGTAACTTTACAATTACTTGCAGATTTATACTTGCAGATGGTCTGCGGATGGACAAAAGGTCACAAACTAAAGATGGCGAATAGTGTACAATAACAGGCTCTATACCAAAACGATGTAAGTGATAGACAAAATGAGAGAAATGAATTGTTTTTGATCATTTTTCAATGGAAACTGTATCTCTGGAAAACATTATTGAAAACGCTTTTGTGGCATGGTTATTGGACTCTGTGAACCATTTACTGGAGTACTTCCACAACCAATATTAACCATGTTACAGGAATTGTGATTATTTCTGATATGAATAGTTAATAGAGATTTGTATATTGGGTTTTAATGTCCACAACCAATATAACCATTGTTACAAGAAATGTGGTCAACTCAATGGCCGAATACCTAGTAATTTGGAAAACTAATGATATCCATCAAGAATTTGCAACAATTCCTAAAAAATTTTCAATAATAAGAGTTCCAAATAACTGGAAAATAGTTCATATAGCTGAATTCTTATATCATTTTGTGACAGTTCACCTGGGTTTTCACTATTCAAGACAGGGAAAAAAACCTGCAAGCTGCTTGGCCCTCAACCCACGTTCTCTTCATTCATGAGGTCTAGTTCAAATTTGCAATTCTATGTGATACCCAACATTCACAACTAGCGATAACGTATGCAAAGAGAAGTGCCATGTACCCCGGCCATTAGCTGGTGCACCGGGGGTTATCTTTGTGTAAGTGTCATAAAACACGCCACAAGCCATGTAATCATGGCTACAGAACGAAAACTTGTATCATCAATGTTTGAACAACACTTTAAATTCCTATTTTGGTAAACCATTGTTTAAAAAAACATGGCCCAGACAAGAGGGGATCTCTAAATTGGACTCTCAGGTAAAAATTATTGTGCACAATACTGAATGTTACGATATTAAAGGGGCATTTCGTGATCCACAACCTCGTCTCCCTGACTTACCTAAAAAAAATTGATTTTTTTACTATCATCTGAACCATTTATAAGTTATAGTATGTGTGTATAATCTGACTGGCAAATTCGACCGACTCTTGAAGAAATTCGTATTTTGGTATTTTCTGTCGCAAAATGGGACAGAAATTACAAACAATGGCCTGGGCTAGCCTGATGAAAATATTTGCGCATAACATTAAAACGGCACCGTCAGAAGCAACTGAAATTTTGGAAAAATTACCTTTCTCAGGGATATTTGTTGAAAACTATAAACCAAAACATGAAGTGTGAGGGATCACACAATGTACTTTAAGTATGGAAATTTCACGCAAATTTGGGGATGGTTACAGCCAAAATTGTAAAGTACCCACAACCATTTTTAAATACCCTTGGTGTGACAGGGACAAAAGCTGTTCAAAAATTCAATCTTGTATAATGCCAAAATCTAGCTGCGCTAAATATCCTCAAAAAATTTTCCATGACGACTTTCTGAATTTTCGCAGAGATAAAATACATGCAATTGCTTTCCAAAATGTATTGATGTTTGCCATTAGGATAGAGTGGATAAAAACAAGCTTTTTTCATTTTGGATTTGGTTGATGTATACAGCCTTTTGATCCCAATCAGTTTGTCTTTCCTACAGCTATACTTCAATTTGCATCGTACAGAAGTCGAAAGCAAAGCACTTTTGCTTCTTCCCCATGTTTCATTCAATTCTCGTCTTCACTTAACAACCTCATTTTCATCTCTATTTGTATTACTGCAATAGGAGAACTTAATGTTGTGAAAATAAATCAGGAATATATTACCAGCACAGACAAAGTGAGTGGTCTGGCCTTGTCCTACAGCCAAGGGGGAAAATACCAAAATTCCTTATAAAAGTTCAAGGAATATTTTGATGAATGCTATGTGATGTCAGATTGATCCTGTTGGCTAACTTAATACCCCCAAAACATTAGATTGATCTGGTACTGGTGTTTTTGGTAACATCCATGCTAGGCTCAAAATCAACCTGATATATTTTTTTCCTGATAGGCCTACCTTGTCCGTCGACTGTCGGAAACACTGCTACTATTATCCAAAAAGAGGTATAGAATCCCACGATGATAGCACAGTTACTAGCGGTGGGGACTCCCATCTTTATCCCGGGCATTATCCTCTATGGCATTATTTCAAATCCCCCATCCGAGAATCATCTACACGGGGTTAAAGCAAAGAGAACCAAAAAAATCACAAGCAGGAATATTTCTTCTTCCCTTGACAATTATAGACAAAGTAACACAGCACAGTCGGGTTTTTTTCTCTCTTTAGCAATAAAAATCCTCTGCACGGTTTGTATCCAACTCGATAGTTATCTTCCCACAGTAATAGATCAGAAAAATCCTCCAACTCGCTGCTTCAACGCAATTGTGGCTTTATTATGTGAGTGTGTATACAACAGTGTGTGTAGGGTAACAAGTAGGCAGAGAGTCCCTGCTTTAATCACAGAGTGTGTATTATGAATGGAGTGAATGAGGGCAGTCAGACGGCTCTGCTGGCCAACAACTGAATGAATCGGTGGAGTAAAAAAAGCTGAGTGGACTTGGAATGCTCCACTCCAGGCGAAGGGGTGGCCCTAATTTGGTTGGAGGGGATTACTCATCAGCCCTTTGGGAAACACCTTAAGGGTTCACCTTGGAATATTGATTTTATTCCCTTCCTTTTTTTTCGACAAAAAGGGAAATACCGTGCCGGAGGAGAATAAAAAAATATCGATCGGTTGGGGAGAAAGAGGGGTCACAAACCTGTTTCAGATTGGGCAAACTGTGATTTCTTCTAAATGGTGTGCTTAAAGAATCAATGTTAAAAACTGACTATTACATGAGTCAATTTGTGGTCAAGAACTTCTGCTCTTTCATTCCATGCTATTATTAAAGTGCGGAATATTTTATGAATGAATTTTTCATGATTTTTGGTTTTTTTTTTTTTTTTTTTTTTTTTTTTTTTCACGGCGTATTTCACAAGTTGTTTCATTCACAAGATGATCCACATGATATATTGATATTGTATTTAAAATAGTAATGAATATTTGTTATTGCGTGCGCAACTATAATCGCATCAATGACTCCATGGCAAAGTGCCGAGAAATATGTAAAATCTGAACACTCTATGGTACAGCAAAGATTTCCCTTTGGGCAGAATCGCAAAGTCTTGACTTTCAGGTTGCCATTTGCTGATTTATAAAATTTTGGCTGTTTTGTTTAGGCATAATTACATTATACCCTTTGCATGTGATACAGAGTAGGTGCAAAGGGTATAATTTTAATTATACCTTTGCTTATTTTTTATATTTATTTATTTTTTTGGCTAAATTAATCTTTCAACCAGATAGATACTTGTATTTTCACATTTTTAAAGCATACTCTGATATTTTTAAGAATTTCCACAAAAGGGTGCACCCCCAATTTCAACAAAAGGGGAGAAAGGTCCACATTTTGCTGAAATTTTTGATAAAAAGGTCCAAAATTTAGAGAACTTTTGCCACGAAAGTCCACATTTTGGTGCTAAAATGTTCAAAAAGTCCAAAAAAGGACCATTTTAGGGGGGTTAGGTCCACCTTTCCCAAAAAGGTCCACTTTTTTCGAAGAAAGGTCCACTTTTTCAAAGTCCCGCACCCCCCCCCAAAAAAAAATAAATAAATCCTGCGTACGGCCCTGCACAAGGCTGACCAAAAAAAGTGAAAAGGGGCAATTTTGTGACTTAGGTGTCTCGAATTATACATTTTGAAAAGAGTTAGTTTTCAGATCATGCCTAGGGGCAAGTGAAGGGTCTGAATTTTAATTATTTGAGTCCAAAAAAGAGCATTTGGGAAGCCATTCTTAAAAGCCACTGACATGTGGCATATGAGGGCAACTTTTACTACAAAGTGTTCTAGTTTTTTTTTTTCTCTGACACATGTGGTACTAGTGTAACATAATACAGAATCTACCTGGGTTAAGGTTAACATAGGTGTCTGAAGCATGAAGGGCCAATACATTATTGTAGGCACAGTTTAATGGCCATGTGTACACCAATTTACCAGGAATTTGACCTATTAGGAAGTACATGCAGGAATTTATGGTGTTGTCAAATTCAAAAATGATATATTGGATGACTTAATTTAATCAAGGCAAGGCCTATGTGTTTCCCATATTGGACTAACCCAAGGCTTTTCAGGAGCAATCTATTTGTGCGGAGTTTACAATTTGCGAATGTTAGTTAACATGGATAAACTTGCTCTTAAAGATGGTCTACTGAAGATTTTATTACTAAGTTTACAAATATTTCTTGTAGCAAAACTAAGTTGAGTATTAGCTCATTTCTGAATATTACTACCGTGTAGGCCTAACTGCGAAAAATAGGTTTTACAGTATTGACCAAAACAAATTTTGTTTCTTGAGCTGAGCTACAATATGTTCATCCACTGGCACCAAGGACATGGTTCCCAAAGCCACATAGTTGGGTCATTTGGAGCAATTCTGTGACCATGGAGGGCAGAGCATCATTTCTCAGTGGATTTGTCTTCTATGAAGGTTAATGAACAAATTTTGTGGGGTCAAAGACTTCACCAAAAAGCATTTTGCACCCTCTAACATAATTTTAAAATTCGGAAATCAATAGAGGTCAATGGGGTTGACCTTGTTTGTCATTTATCTCGATAAACAAATACAAATGAGTGTACCAACTACTTTTGTTGCAATCCCTGTGGAAAGGCTAACAATTTGAGGCCATTTTCAATTAAATCGGTGCAATATTAAAGATTGAGGCCCGTATTCCAAAAACTTGTTTAACTAAATGCGATTTTAGCTTAAAATCGCTGTAATTTAAAATTGCATTTAAGCAAAATGGGTTTAAACAATTTTAAACATTTGCTTACTTAAACAGAAGCTTTAAACACGAGTAACATCATTGTTACTTAAAGATGCTAACTTGTGTATAAAAGGCCCGATTGTGTTTTAATGGTTGAGCGAACAAAGCTGCAAAGTGCATCATGGCTTTCCATAGCGCTTAGGGTGCTACACCAACTGGGCGAGAATGAGATGCGCCATTGCTGTTGTCAACTGGACAGTGCAATGAGCCGTGCACTTGACGAAAACAGACACTAAAACACTTCTTAAACTAGCCCCGCACCTAGTTAAAATTTCGATGCATTTTGATGGAGTTAAATTGTATTTAATTTTTAATTCCACAGACCACCAACAAAGAAGGAGACATACACGAGGTTTGGCATTCAATAAGTTTATATTAATTTTGTATCGGAAAAGCACAAAATGGTACAAACTCACCTAATTCGACCCTATATTGAAAGAACTGACAGTTTACACTAAATAACCCATTAACACACCAACATGAACGACCCCGTTACAACCACGGACATTCTCACTCATGAACATAGGAAAGGCATACACACATGAAACAACCGAAATCGGGGTTCGGGTGGGAGGGGTACGAATACGGCACGATGTTACCGCTCTGACAGTACGAAAACGAATGACCAAGCAAAGGAACATAAACGCGCCAAAAGTACGACACAAACAGACGGCACGAACACAAGCGAAAAGATACATACATAAACAACACCGACAGGACTCCCTAATTAGACCAGACAATATAGGCCTTGAACGATCAGACAAGGCAATTGGTCTGTCAATCAAAAAAGCCCATCAACAAAGCGGATGGGAAATTAAAATCCTTTTGGAATTGCGGTTACTTAAGCATACTTTATTATATAGACAACCGTTCGCGTAGCTTTTTAATCGCGTAAAACACCTTTTTGAAATACGGGCCTTAAACTTTGGTGATTACCTTTGACATTTCGACGATTTTTGTCTTATATCTCGTAACCATACCGTGTAAGTAGTACAAACTATACCTTTTTTTAATCCTTGTGACAAGACGAACACTTTGGTTACCTTTTTACAGCAATCCATGGCATTTTTCATTTTTGACCCCTTGTATTATGAATTTCCCCCCTCCTGGATTCCACCCACACTCTCAGGAGGGGCACCCCCGCTAAATTTGTTCATTAACCTTCATAGAAGCAAATCCACTGAGAAATGATACTCTGCTCTCCACGGTCACGGAATTGCTCCATATGACCCAACTAACATGACCTTAATATTACACTCTCAATTCCCATGGCAAAGTTCATTAACCAGGGTATTACAAATTACACACTGGTTTGAGGGGCATTATTTACAATACCCAGAACATACAGTTCATGTTTAAGCATATGCCATGTATAACTCACTGAACTGTGTCCTCGGTAGATGAGCATATAAGTTGTAGCCCTTAGTGTGACGTGATTATGTGTTGGGTTCCATAAAGTACTAAAAAATCTGTAAACCGTCAATGGCGGCATGGAGGGATTGTGTTTTTTTAAAGGGTATGGACAGTTTTGGGGTGTTGAATAATACATGGGTAATAATTAGTAATATGTTGTACATGTATAGTCCAAATGCCAGTCTGCCTGCATACTCTGCATTGGAGGCATTTGAAGCTATAGTGCTTTTACCTTCCTTTTGAGTTGGCGACGTCATTGTAAATGATGGATTGCCCTTTAATGGTAAATAAATAAAGGGAATGACTATTGGTAAATGATAGATGGCCCTTAATTGTAATAAACGAATAGCCCTTTACTGTAATGAAGGCATGGCCCATCCTTAGACTGCATGGGAGACCTGGGGAAATGAGGTTACATAGTTAGTAGAGCTTATTCCGCTTCTAGAAAAAGATATGGCCAATGTAAATCTTTTTGTGCATTGTTGACCTTTTTCATGTTTTCCACTCCTTTAGACCCGGGGAGGACCCTGGGGAATTACATGGTTAATAGGGGCGTGTCCCCTCCTACAATAATTTGTGAATATTCTAGCTCATTCATATAGAACTAGAATTTCGCGGTCTCGGCTTTTCGCCGGCTCGCTATATTCAAGAATAAAGCTGTGGGCCGCCCATGACCTTTGACCCTGGCACCGTGCCCTTGATCTCATCACATATGAAGGGATCGCATGGGCACCTATGACAAAAGTTTGGTTTCCAATTGAACTTCAAGTTTGCAATTTATATCATTTTACATTTTTAGCCCATTTTCAACTTGACCTCAAATGACCTTTGACCTTCAACATTACCTTTGACTCGTCCAACTATGAGGGATCCCTTTTTTGCACCTACGACAGAAGTTTGGTTCCAATTGAAGTTACTTTTCAATTGAGGTCAATTTTAAAAAAAACTTAACAATTTTTGACACACACATCCATACAAACACACAACACCACATACATCACACGCACAACGGATTGCTAGTGGTCCCTGCCAGCTATAGCTGCGCCCACAAAAAAAGGTATGCCAAATGTTGACCTTTTTGTGGCCAAATGTTTTCCCTTTTGGACATTTTCCCGCACATTGCCATCTTCATCAGCCTGAATTTGCTGCAAAATCCATCCAAAACGAGGCCAGGGCCGGGTGTAATATGAGTGAAATTCACAGCACTGTGCCATTTCATTAGCAGATAAAGGCACATGATACAGAGGTTGCGAGGGTCATATTTAATTAATGCCGAAGAGTATTATTTGTGGATAAAACAGACATGCCAAAACATCTCTGTCAGATGTCTAATTATCAACAAAATTCAAATAATTTGAAGACATAAATAGGTCATTCACCTCATTTGTATGTGTCATATTTACATTCAACCATTTGCTTATCTTTTTGAGCGAGGTCTGGCCAGTGTAACAGGTACCTCACAAACATGTTACAGTGTAACAATTATTTTAATTCACAATTCCACCACAATTGTTACAACTTTATTTGTAATTCATCAAAAGATTCCTACAACACAAATTGTGTTCACCGCTACAAATACACAGTTGAATTAATCGATTTCTATTTACAGGAGAGGTGAGAATGGGGTGAAAGGTGTTTTTACAATTACGTAGATCAGGATGCATTAGTGGTTTTGCAGTGGTCATGTGACTCATGGGCTAGAGGAGAAAGAACAAAATGACCACAAGCGTGTTAAAAATCAGCACATTTGTTTTCTTATTTAAAAACCAGAGTGTGTTTTGAACCAATCCCACAATGCACTGCAATGTGCCTATACTGTACTAAACACATGTCAGGAATAAGGGATAAAAAGTGTTCCAAAAGTTTAAGAACCACAATACATTTCATGATCATGTTCAAAATTCCTTAAGTACTAATGCTTTGTGGGCTAAATGAGTGTAAAAGTCAGGGTTTTTATGTGTTAAGAATAGGATTTTTGTGGGATCACATGACCCACTTGAGGTGAATTTCCCAAAACTGGTGCATTGTGGGATTGACTCAATACACCCTCTGTTTAAGAACAGAGTGTAAGAAGCTAGAAGAAAGAACTGGTTGATGCTATAAGTTTTCTATTTAAACGGCAAGACAAGGTTATTCACCTGTAATATTAAGTCAGCGCAGACTTGTGCGTCTGTTTTACATTGATTTTGTTCGCTCTTCAATGAGAAGTTAATATACATAAATGTCTCTTTTTGTACAAGCACACTTGCTGACTTAGCAACGTCCATTTTGTTTTGCATTTATACACAGCCAGATTGTTCACAGGGGTAACTTCAGGGTTCGCAGGAGTACCTTCAGGGTACCTACGGGTGCACTGAAGCATTCAACCCTTTGGGAGCAAAATTCCCAAGTCGTTCCGGTGACCTGCTCCAAGGGACTTACAAGACCAAATGCATGAGAAGTGTGCAAAAAATTAGCCCAATTTACTTCAATTTGGCCCATATTTAGGCCAAAGTTAATCACCAAATTGGATTTAATCCCATTTATCCCGATATTTGAAGCCAGAAAAGCAAAATATAACATGATAAGATTTTGCAGCAGGGTTTTAGAATTCGCCCCCCATGACACCCCCCCCCCCCCCCGGGTCGATACACGCATCACTGAGGGTACCTCCTTTTAACTACATTTCCAATATATACTCTCTCCCCTCCAGTTTTACCTTGTTGGATGATACACATTTATTTGCCCACCTTTGTAATTTGTTGTACTTTCAGTGCTTTTGGTATAGTAATAGGTTGTAAACAAAATTTGACATACTCTGTAAATCTGACATGTTTATTTCGAGAACATCCAGTTGTAACACTTTTTAAACATGTCACAAATGTAGCTTTTGACTTAAGTGTGCAATATATATACATGTGTGGGTGTTTCCTTAAGTTAACTCATTCTTTCTGACACACTTTAGGAATTCGGAAACCTTAACGAAAAAAAAAACCACATTAACTCTGTGGCTTATTTCATTTTTATTTCACTTCCGTGAGAAGTGGGTCTCCTCACAGAAACACCTTTCATGTGTTTATAACATACACCTATGTATATTATAAACACACAAAACACACACACACAAGCCTTACACACACACATGTGTGTGTATATTACACACTTCTTTTTTTTTTCAAAACCTAAATATGTGGCATGTTTAAAAAAGTGTTAAACGGCCATTCAAGAACTAAACACTTTAGATTCATGGTGTTGTCATGGGTCAAAGAATCTGCATATTGAGCAGTTGACCAACATCTGGTATAGCAATAGTCCGTATTTTAAAGTCGAGTGGGCAAATCCCCATATAAAATTAATTAACTGGACACGCAACATTTTTAAGAATTTTCTCTAAATTTGCAGTTTTGCACCTGAGAACGAGGATTTTGATAATGCTCCCCTTTTTAGGCTAAACATTCTTCCCTGACTTATTTTTTCACTTACCAAGTTTATTCTTACTTTGTGGTTCTCAGTCAACTCAACGGCTTCAGTTTAACAAATCTATAGATAACAAAAAAGGGAAAACAAAGAAAAAGAAAGAAGTTTGAAACCAGCAAACACCTGCACATCACTTTGACTTTCATAAGCTTTCTCAACAAATACAACTTCCCTTTCATGAACAAAGAATAGTCGTTGATCTCGAGGAGGATGTTTGTAGATATTTGTATCAAAATCGGTTGTTTCTGAATAAAGGAAAAGGTCACTGGCAAAATATAACGTGTTGATTTAGCTTAACAACTACACCGGCACGTCATCTCTGTTTAAGTCAAGTAAACATTTGAGTGGGTTTTGTTGGGTGAGTATTGCGTGTCAACTTAGGGTATCAATGTAACAGGTGATGGCAGTGTTTCCTTTTGGTTCTACTGTAAAAGTGGAAATTTTCGCGCTACATTAATTTTCGCGCTTTTCGCGCACTTCTGAGCTAGCGCGAAATTAAAAACTCGCGAAAATGTTTATTTTGTGTGTAGGTCTATGTAGGATAGCTGAAAAGAGCGAATTTAAAAACAAGCAAAAATGTTAAAAATGACAGAAACGCGAAAAATTACACGCGCGAAAATTATCACTTTTACAGTATACACTAATCTCCGGTGGGGACTACTTGGTAGAAAAGGTCAGCATTTTATGTGCTCAGTGGTCCCATTTTACCTCAACATTTTCTGAGGAAGAAAAACATGTGTATTGTGTTCTCTACTTGATATGAGAGCCTGACACTTGCACATACTCCCCATAAAGTACCATGGGAAACAACCTTGCGGTTTTGATGGTAGACGCAATAATGCATGTTGCAAAGCCCTATTCAATACTGTGCTAATATTGATGGTTAACCACTAAAACGGCAGTTTTTTGTTTATATCTCGGGAATGAAATGGATTTGAGGGCTCACATTTCAGGACGACAATGAGAAAAATACTGCCTTTTATCTGATATCAAAATCGACACTACTTCCGGGTAAATCAGGGGGGTCCCAAAGACGATCGGAACACGCACCTTTAAAAATGCATCCTCACTTTAAAGGCTGACTCAGAGATTTTTTTAATATAATTTTTTGTGTATTTATTGAAAATAGTCAACTAGAATTAAAGATGGTCATCAAAAATACACAATTCCAAAGTCTGAGATGGTTTTAATTCATCTACTGGCTACTTTATTTTTTGTTTTGGAGTACATGTATTTTGATGTTGGATATATGGGTGTGGAGTCTGTGATGGGATGTGTATTGGGTGCAGTGTATGCAGATGTCGGAGTGCTTGGGCTCGTTAATTTTACAGTTTGTTTTTTTTTGTGCTAGAGGGGGTGTGTGCGTATGTGTGTGTGTGGTGTGCGTGTGAAAGTGTGTGTGTGTGTGGTGTGTGCGTGTGAAAGTGTGTGTGTGTGTGCGTGCGCGTGCGAGTGTGTGTATGTGTGTGTGTTTGTTTGTGTGTGTGTGTGTGTGTGTGTATGTTTTGGGAAAAAAAAAAAAAAAAAAAAAAAAAAAAAAAAAAAAAAAAAAAAAAAAAAAAAAAAAAAAAAAAAAAAAAAAAAAAAAAAAAAAAAAAAAAAAAAAAAAAAAAAAAAAAAAAAAAAAAAAAAAAAAAAAAAAAAAAAAAAAAAAAAAAAAAAAAAAAAAAAAAAAAAAAAAAAAAAAAATTTGATATGAAAATGTTGTATATTTTTCGTATAATGCATTTTATGTGGTTGTTTTGGTACAACAATGTTTTTTAATGTAAATGTTGCTGTAATTTGGCCTTAGGGCTACAATGCAATATCTAATAAACCATGAATAATAATATCAGATTTTTTGTTTCCATGCAGTTAACATTTATGTGTAGTATACAGTGTCATAGGATACTTTGTATAACAAAAATTCCAGATCCGGAAATTTATAACAAAGTTGTGATTTCTATATGAAGGACTCCGATTTGAGCTTAGCTATTTCACACAGTGATTAGTATATGGACATGCAAAATCATATGTATATGCAAAAAACAACACAATTTGCAGGGGAGGGCGGCCAAGAAATCCCAATTTCAGACGTCGCCATTGGTTTAACACGTAAAAGTGAAATCTTGACGAAAAATTCTGAATTTTTATATGTTGTCAAGGAATATTTTCTTATTCCAAAACCGTTGGAGTTGAAGAATCAACTCCACCGGAATTTTTTTGTATTAATAACGAACGAGGACGAGGTCATATGTAGGTCATGGGAACACCCATGACCGACCCACATCAAAGCACCCAAATTGGTTTGTGGTTTGCACTCCGTATTGCTGTAATTTCTTTTGACATTTTTGGTGAATTGCTATAATGAATGAGGCTTGGCCGCCACCGCCTGACAATTTGTTTGAAAATTGAGGGCGCCCTCCTGGTGAAATCTCTGAGTCAGCCTTTAATTTTAATTTTGACTAGGTGCTGAGTAAAATATTATCTTACAGTGTTTTGGAGTCATATTTTGACTGGAAAACTGGGTAAATTTGACCAATCTGGTCAAATATTACTATATTCTGGTTGATTTTACCAGGTTTTTTCAGTCAAATTTGACTGGAAAAAATGTTATTCAAGAAGATGTAGATCATACAGTTGGTTACTATGGGAGAGTATGAATTCATTAAAAACAACCCAATAGCACCAAGATCTCAAAATGGTGCTCATATGTTAATAAATAGGCAGGTCACAGCTGTTTGACCCCGCACAAATCATATCTCTTTTGTTTTTAGAGCAATTTTAAGCAGTGGTCACACATTTTTTACAATTGATATTAAAGGTGCAACAAGAGATTTTGAGGCACCCAAATATTGCGTCATAATAGTAATTTAATATAGATTAGACACTCAATAGATTTCTTACCTTGTATTTAGCTACAGAAATGTCTTAAAAGAGAGAAAAAATGTGATTTTGATATGCCTATATTTCAATGTAAAACATAGGCTGAATTTCGTATTTGCTCCTATACAAAATTAGAAATTTCACAATTTTTATACCAAAGAAACATTTCTCAGCTTAATCCCTTTCACATGGGGATCGTTTTCATGGACACCTTTAGATCAGGCAAAAATCAGTATTTTCGATTTTTTTAGGGACAATGATATGTGAAATCTCTCGTTGCACCGTTAAGTAGGGCATGCAGATTCTTCACCCTGAACAAATCAGAAAAATCCATTGTGGGAATCTTGCCAATAGGCTTACACAGGGGCATGATTCTATGTTATAGCACCCTCTATATGGCATTTCCATAGAGAGACGTGTTAAAATAGCCGACAATGACATTTTGTAAATTTACACAGGATGAAAATCGTGGTCTGGTAAAATAATACAAAAATTGTGTCGCCTTTTATTTTTTATTGTATCTGTTTTTCTATAATAAATGAGACCTTCAAACGCTGTGAGGTAGGGGGTTAAGATCTAAATGGTGTGATACTATTTTTATGCCAACTATGACCATTAAATGGGCTTGCTCAACTTTTTTTTGACAGTATTTTGGAGTTTGTGATTTTCGGTGAGTTTTTTCTTTACCTAATAAGAACTTCTCAGAAATCTGCACAAAAAATTACAAGTTTCAATTTCAAAAATGCCCAAATCTGTCCTCATGTATTAAATGGGTTCCCATTTTCCTTGTTAAAGTTGCAAACAAATGGATCACTGAAAGAATATTGAAGACAATCCCTACATAAAAAAATTACGAGCACCCCTGATGCAACAATGAACAAAGTGCAAGCTTCATTTCCAAGGTTCAATCTATTCGCAGTGTGTGAGGGTCATGTGCACTTTTCAACAACAACACAGACAAAATGTTGCAGCAGTTCAACCCAAAGTCAAATCGTAAACAACCAAATATTATGGGTACAGAGAAACAGAGAGGAATAGCTTCTAATGTTTCTATTTGTTGGGCCTATGTTAAAATGCTTTACCTTTAAATTCAGATTTCAGTAGCAATTTTAAAAATTCCTATTCTTAGCCTAAAATCACATTGTGTAGGTGTAGAATTAACATTTATTAGCCTTATAATTCAAATTCTTAGTTGTAATTCAAATTTCTTAGCCTTAAAATTTAAATTCTTACTTGGCATTAAATCAAATTTTTAGCCTTAAATTCAAATTTCTTAGCCTTAAATTCAATTGTCTGAGCCGTATATCAAATTATTATTTGCCTTAAAGTAAAATTTCTTGTCCTTACATTAAAATTTCTTGTCTTAAATTAAAATTTCTTGTCATTAATTAAAATTCTTGTCCTTAAATTCAAATTCTTGTCTTTAAATTCAAATTTCTTGTCCTAAATTAAAATTTCTTGTCCTTAAATTCAAATTTCTTGTCCTTAATTCAAATTTCTTAGCCTGAAATTCAAATTTCTTAGCCTTGAATTCAAATTTTCTTATCCTTAAATTCAACTGGCTTACTCTAAAATGGGCGTTTATTAGAGTTTAGTGTCCACTCAGAAATATGCCTCCACTTCAAAAATAAGCAAACAAACAGAAGTTTTAACAACCTTACAGGTACTTTTGTGTCCTATCAATTTGTTTTTTTTTGTATTCACTAGATAACCTCAAGAAAGGTTATTTTCAAAACTGATTCGGTTGTTCATTACGGCAAATTGTTGTAGCACGCTACCCATAGGAGGCCACTGTGTTGTGATTTCTGTCTGTTTACACACCGAAAAATACAAAATTACATATTTTCTTGAAGAGTAAATAGAAGTTTGCACATAAATTTAGGCCACACATCTATAACTTGGGGCCAACAGTTCAGATGATATTAAAATCTCAATTTCTTTAAGGTAAATTAGGGGGACGAGGCTGTGGATCAACGGAAATTCAGTCCCCTTTAAGCTAAATTTGATGATACATTTTCCTCTACAAAACATATTCTCACCAAAATAACCTACTGACACACTAACACACAAAGGTGCTGAATTGCTCCAAAGCTTTCAAAATGCTCCCCAGGTGGTAATTTGTTAATAAATCAAATACATTGTAAATCCTGGCACTATATAAACACAGAGTCGAAAGGTAACAAAGTATAACACCTGGTGGCTCATTTTCATATTGTAACAGTTAGCCATTAATTAGGGAATAATATTTGGGTGTAATATTCCAGCTTCCACTGAGTTAATACAACTGTGAAATAGTCTATTGTCTTGGACACAGTTCTGTTTGGAGTGATATACATCATCAGTATGTAATACACTACTTGAACGTCCCCTGTCCCAACACTATGACCTGAATAGCGCATGCTGGTGACACAGTTTCTTTGGTTCTATATGACACATCATGTAATGTATTTGAAAACCGTCTTTGTCGAACACTAGAACACTGAAATACATTATTGCCTGGAACCAAGTTCTATGAGATTGATAAACACAGTGTATGTTCCTGCGTAGGATATGGAATTTAAAATAAAAATTCCTTTAAAGGAAAGGCCGAGCAGATAATATCCATGTAAAAGGTATGGGGAAGGATAAATCAAATGACATTTTTGTGTGAGTTTTTGCAAGTTTACTTCTGTGACTTTTTGCAACCTACTTAGCCGAGGCCTACCTGAACGTAATATGTTAACACGAGTGAATAGGGCTTCATATCCCTCTTTTTTTTTTAATAGTTAAAATTTGAATGGAATTAAAATGTGACCAATCACATACTATAGAACATACTACACCTTATTCGGGAAACAATCAACACTATACTATACTTATACCCCCACAAGATTGACCATTGCAGACTCACCAGAAACGAAGAGCACTTCCGATATTTGCATGCCGACGACGTAAAGTATTTTTACAACAGGATTCGGCACACGTACCAGCGTGATCAATAACATTTTGTTTGAATATTATAAGAAGCCCTTCCAAATGTAAAAGCTCCCACTTTCAGCAACAATTGTCACCACCCAATGACTTCATTTTATTTTCTTTAAATTTTACTAACTTCTGTCACCCAAAACCTTAAATTTTTTCAAAATGTTTAAAAAATGTCATCCAGCCATTGCACAACTATTTCAATTCATATACAACCTTAGAACATTCGTTACTTCATGACATCCTTACCGTGTCATTCCACCCGTATTGAATTCGTAAATAATAATAATAATAATAATAGAATAGCAGAGATTTATATAGCGCCTTATGCTACTTGGCCTCTAAGCGCTTTCACAATGGTCGGCTGATCACTGTGGCCCAACCATACCATAAACCATTCAGCACCTCATTTCAAGGGATCAGCAGATCGGGATCAGCGCTTTCCCTATCAGCAAACATCATCGAGATAACATCGCAGCCGGGATCAATCTTCCCAAATACGAATGGGTAATAGGTACAACCAAAGCGGTTATTCTTGTCCCGGGAAATTACAAGATAGATGAATCTCACAGGTCTCGAACCACGCCTATAATACGCATGGATGAGCACATACACTGGAGTCGAGCGCTTACTGATTGACTATCCTGTCAGCTTATCACGTTTTTATAAGAAGTATGCAATTGCAATCTATCTATACTACTAAAATGACATCAAGGTCACACGCATCTAGGTAAAGGTCACACCGGGGAAAGCACTAGACTACCTAAAAATGAGATCTGTCTGTTCCGATATGCGTTTTGGCGCACTTTGAGCTATGAGCTGATGTTGGCATACAGGTAGGGAAAACAACACCCTGAGGTTTATTATCAGGGTTTCAGGGTGACCAAAAAAATTCAAAAAGTCACGAAGGAGATCAATTTGCATAAAATGCCGTAAATTGGTTTATAAAATGCCAAAAGGACCGCTAACCTGAGCAAGGAACAAGTAAGGTCAAATCAAAGGTCACACACACAGGACAAAGGTGCTTCAATTGGCAAGAAAACCCAATAAACAAGAAGCTGGGTTGACCCCACATAGTTACAGTACTATACTGACTTGCAGATCATTTTGCACCATAAAACTACTGCATCACTGTAAACTAATGTTAATAAGTAGACTTTTTCAACCAGGTCTAAATATAATAGTTAGAGAGTACGTATTTTCAGTCATGATCAATCAAACAGTACTACGCATTGCCCAGCAAAAAAATTAACAACCTCAGTAAAGGTGGCTGATCAATTCCAAAAATCCGCCATTTCATGTTTCCTAGAAGCCTCCCTTTTAAATTAAAGCAATTAAATCAGTCAAACCGTTTGGAGTAGTGAAAAATTTTGAAACGTTTTTATGCATAAAATCAAAATTAAAACATTCTTAAAGAGACATGAGGAGATTTCAGAAAGAAAGAAAGAAGCGTCCGCAATTTTCTCGAAACCCCGTTTTTTTTTTAATATTTGCAAATGCATTACAATGTCATATAGCACCTGAATGAAATAAGCCGAATACGCCTCTTTAGTGAATAAGATGATGATTTAGTGTATTTCGGTCGCTGCACGACAGAAAGTCAAAGCTATGTTTTTCTTATATGGAACAATTACGATAGCAGGCAATTGCAAGTTCAAAACAAGGTTGCGGTTTTCTTTTGGCCACCTTTTTGTCCATAACCCTTCGAAATGTTTATCGGTAGGTGGTCTACAACTGATCAGTGAAATTTTAGAGAAATTTGTAACTAAAAAAATCTCCTCCAAGCACTTTAAATGGGCATTTCGTAATCAACGACATAGTTACCCATGATTTCCTAAAAGAACTAAGGATAAGGTGTCTATATCATCTGAACCGGTGGCTCAAGTATTACAAATAAAAGCAATCGTCTTACTAATTTACCTTCACATACCAATAATGGATATTTCCTCTGACTCGCCCTTCCTTTATTAAAGGAATTTTATTTTTTATTGATATCGCACAGGTAATATCGCCCACGACTTGCCCTCATTGGTGGACCCACCGGTTTTAAAGAGTCCATGGCAAGATCGCTATAGCCGCGTTCCCAGAAGCCAGATTTTACCGGAAGTAGTCAAACATGTTGGTATGAAGAAAGCGGCTATTTTTTCATTACCATGTGAAATATTAGGGCAAATAGGATATGGTTTGAGAAGTTATGAGCGAAAATGTGCCACCCCATTTGGTGACATCGACAATATTTAATTGCTAAACATACTCTATGGGGCTTACACAATCCACGTTTTTAGCTCTAACAGCCAAAATGGAATTGAAATATTGGTGAAAACTTACAGATGGGGTTTTGCGGGTGGGTGAAGGCCGATGTATCAAGACGACAACTTCATATCCTTATATCGGGCCATACCCCTTTTAAGCAGCCGTTAAATCAATGCACTCATAACGAATTAAAGGCGCTGGTTAACAAGCAATCACTTAAAAAAAATACAAATAAAAATGTTCCTTGACAACATATACTAATTGAGAATTTGTCTTCAATCATTTAGTGTTTACGTGTTAAGCCAATGGCGTGCTCTTAAAATGGGATTTCTTGGCTGCACTCCACTGTTGCCTGTTACGCACTCCTATATCATGTTTTTATTTTAGTGTTAACCCGTCGTGTTTTCGCGCCATACCGCTTACGACGGTAAGCATGTATGGAAGTATGTGCGTTTGGTATTTCTACTCTTTTGAACATTAATATCTTTTTGTAAATGTAATGTTCATGTTTTCGCTGGGCCAATCTTATTGAGTACATATCCAGATGACGTTTTAAAATTGCACAACAGTTCATGAACTCTCATGACAGAGATTCTAGGCGGATAGAAACTGGCACAAATATTTTCTGCAACACTGCCTATGAAAGTAGGTCACAAACCCCGCGAATAGAGCGGGTAGCCTGTAGGCTACCCCGCCCAAAA
>JAMKCH010004495.1:0-42163 GCA_023653785.1 Ophioderma brevispina
CCTATACAAGCTTAGCTGATTGAGAGCGAGGTGGCTGATTGCTTAAGGCGCGAACCGTTGGAAGGCTATGAGATCCACAAGGGCCTGGTTCGAGCCCTGTGCGCGTCGGGTTTTGGTCATACTCAAATAGTCTCTAAGTAGAGGTGGGCTAAAAAGTTCAATGTGTCAGATCCACTTCGAACACAGGCTCATTTGATGATAAAGGTGCAAACGAGAGATTTCAAATAAAGGTTGGTCCCGAAAAATATGAAATTTGATCTTTGCAACTGAGTGAAAGCTTTCTATCAAAATTCCCCATATGAAAGATTAGATGAAAACTGATTCTTTGGTACCAAAATTGTGAAATTTCTAATTCGTTATTAGGAGAAAATACGAAATTCAGCCTATGTTTCTACTGCAATCTAAGGCATATACAAATCCCCTTTTGTTTCCATTTAAGTGTATTTCTGGAGCCAATTAAAGGATAGGGAATCTATTGCATGTCTAATCTATCTGAAATCACCACATTTCACAGAACAATGTGGGACGACTTGAAATCTATCGTTTGCAACTTTAAAGTGACAGGAGGAGAATTTTTCTCGATGAAGAAATTTCTCCACAAATTTCATGGCTCCGTTGTCAGACCACCTACTGAGACGTTGAAGGTTATTATGGACAAACAGGTGCAAAAGAAAAAACGCCAAACTTTGTTTTGAATTTGCCTGCTATCGTCATCGCTCCCCATAGACAACAATGCTTTGACTTTCGTCGTTCATTGACCGAAAGTACAAAATCATCATTTATTACATAAAAACGGTATGTATTCGGCTTATTTACTTCAGGTGTGATCTAATACATAGGTAAGCATTACAAATATGAAAAAACCGGGGCGGGTTCAAGAAAAATTGGTAGCGCTTCTTTCTCGAATCTCTCATGTCTCTTTAATCACCTGAGCCACTTTCGAAGTAAAAATGCCCCAAAAAAAAGTGCGGAAACCATGGGTGCCCCATCGAAAAATCCAAAGGCTTGCCAAATGTCAAAATTTTGATTTTTGACATAAACTCAATTATTTTTTGTTCAATTCAAATGCGTTAATTTTGGGGGGCAATACCCATGTTTGGGGTATTAGAATAATGCTATATTGCAAATTCATCCCCACCAAAGCCCTTTCGTGTTCTCGAAAAAATGCCATTTTTGCTTAAAAGTGACCTCTGAGGGTGCTTTCCCATAAAATGCGCATCCAATTGATATGGTGAGTTTAACATTCAAAAAGTTGAGAGTTTATTATGAAAACATGCTGAAATTTGACTGCATGGTGTTTGCGGTTTTACAAATGTAGGCTTTGGCTTTTTAATGTTATAAAAATGCCCTCCATGAAAACCCCACAGTAAGAAGAAAGTTCGTTCCAAAGGGAGTTTTTTCATCCAAATTTTAAATTAATAATCTTCAAAAAATGAAGCATCAACAATTCTGATGATGGCCACCCAACCACCAGTTTTAAAAATTTTAAAATTTTTAACGATAAGTACTTTTTGGGAAGCGCCCTCCACCGTCCAATTCTTTAGGCTAAAAACCTGCCACACGAGAAACAAAAAGGACGTGAGAGTAGAAATTTAATAGAATGATTCCTTGCAGCCAAAACATCCGATGGTATGCCAACTAAAATGAAAAATGCAACAAAAGCTTATCAAGTTCCAATTTGGCGGCCATTATAGATTTTTCGATGGGGCACCCTGGTTTTCGATTTTAATTTTTTTTTTCTTCGAAAAAAAATGGGTAAGCATCAATAAGTCATCATTTTGCTGTGTTCAAATTGATCTGAACCAGACCCTCTATAGCCAACCTCTACTATTATGGTCGGAATTGCAAGCATGTAGTGTGAATTTCTCCTCGATCCCAACCCATTGCGTTAGATAGAATGTGCAGGTGTATGCAATGGCTGCCCAGGACCTCAGGGTTGGAAAGTATGTTAAAATCGTGGACTCGTGCGTCAGTGGATCAACTAGAGAACATAAAAGTTTCAGACCTTATCGAAAAGAGTAAGGGATCATACCGGGTCTGTTACCATCTATGGGGGAATCAACCATGGGGTCCTCATCCTCACTCAAGAAGACACGGTATTGAAAGCACCCACACCTATGTCCCACATGGCTCATTAATAATTGGTTTGTTTAATGCTGTAATTGCCTCAAAAATAGTAAATATTATCAGCTTAACCTAAACATTTTAGTTGTAGAATACTTAAGTTCAATTGCACATAATACGAATACACTGCTACAATTTAATCAAATCAATGAAAGAGGTTTTGTGCATTTTGAAAATATCAGATACATCACAGAAACCAGAGAAGATGAGCAAGAAGGAGATGGCTCGAATTTGCTCGATACCCAGGAATCCTCCATTCACCGATTCATTGTTTAGGAAACTTCAAGGGCCAAAAGCCTTGAAGGACCTTTGAAGTAATATGTTCATCCGACTCAAGCTTAGACCAGTCGGGAAGTTTTACAATGTTAGGAAGTAGGATTGAAACACTGATACTCTAAAAAAAGGTTTATTAATTTTCCAGCTAAATGTTCTCTGTGGTAAAGAACCTCAGTTTTCTGACCATAATTACTTATTTTATTCTGCAAAATAATTGAGAAAAAAAAAGTGACTTTTTTAACCGAAAGAAAGACAGACAAAATCAACCCTTTTCGGTAAGCTAACCTTGATTAATGTTTGAGGTCAATAAAGGAGGTTTTTATTTTAGCCTAATTTAAACATACTCGGTTTGTTCCTGTGAAATATGATATGATAACTGATTAGATAAATGCATTTTGGATTCACCCCCAAACCACACCTGTTTGTGTCCGAAAGTGTCCAAAGTGTCAAAAATGCTTTTCAAAGTGATCTGTAAGTGATGCAGAAGAGTATGTTTCGCTGTAGTGTTTTGTACTGGTCACGACCATAGTGTATAGACTACGTGCAAATACCAGTTGACAAATGCGTATTATAGGGCGAAACCTCTCATATTGCATTGATCGTGGTGCTAACTCATAGAAAAAAAAAATAAATAATTTGCTTTTGCTGTGGACAAAGTTTGTTTTAACCAAGAAATGCTGTAAATGAGAAAAAATGCCCAATTACAATGGCTATTAGCTGATTTGTAGGTATTTGGAGAACATGTCCGGTAGATTGACAATTGTGAGCTGAGAATTAAATTAAGCTATAGAATGATATTTGGTCATTTTGAGATATGGGCCATTTAAGTTCACCAAAACAGTTTGTTTTGAGCAGTTAAAATTGCGAAAGATCAATTCCCACCTATTTATTACTTCAACTTATGAAGTCATGTAGTGACTTCATTATAGCGAATTTTGGTACTCAATTGGATGCCAAAGAAATGCGTAACTCTAAGCTATCGCGTGGTACCTAATGATGAGGCATTCGATGCCCGTAAGGAAAATCGGGCGGGGGGGAGGGGGCGTTCGGGACTTTGCGCGCGTACGTGGGCCGCGCGTATACGTGTGTTGCGAATTTGGTTGTATGGGTCTGATGGGTGTTGTAATGAATGTGAAGCTTTGAATACTTTAGTGTATATTCGGTTAATATAGTCATTTTCTTTGGTTTTTAATAATAGTTAATTTTACATGAAAAAGAAATTGATGTACTTCTTAAAATTTAAAGCCCACTCACATTTTCAACGATTTCCTGTTGTTAACTGAAAATAATACTTAATGTGATAATAAAATTATGTAATTTGATCCAGGTGGATTCATAATGTTATTATTTAAATCATCTGTACTGGTAATATTGTAAAGATTAATTTTTTCACCGTACTGCATTATTTACCTAATTATTTATCATATGGTGTATGCAGTGTTCTATGATGAACAAATAAAGATTGATTGATGATTGATACTTCATTCATGTACAAACGAATGGGGAATTACATGGTCCGGAAAAGGGCACCCCAAAAATTCTGGTAGTCAAGCACCCCAATTTTATGCCTGTGCAGGAGTTTTGAACGAATCTATTCCAATGGAAATGCATTTCTCTGGAGTAGGGCTCAGGAGCACACCCCACCACCATGAGTGGAAAAATACTTATCACATTTTAGTGGTATAAAGAATTGTAAAATATAAAGTATAAATGTAATGTGCTTGTCGTAATTTATCTTGTACTTGTGTAATTTTCAGTATTATACGGCGTAGTCATTTCTACCAACTAAATAGACCTACTGTAAAAGTATATTTACATTGAAAAGATGGGGAATATAGGCAGGTTTGCTAGATTGGTGTGGTCATCCGTGCTTTTTTATCCTTGCATATTTCCCAAGCTTTAATAACTCACCAAAATACACAATTTCCAAGAGTTTTAATTAACTTTTAGAGGTCTGTAAGATTTACCTATTTTGGTTGGCAGAATGCCGTATAATATTGTAAAATTACCAATATCTTAATTAGTATTCTGTGTCCCGAGACCCGGTTTGGCGGTTGAAGTAAAAATTTCAGTCATAAGGTCCTTTTGGTAAACTTTTGCCTCAAAAAGCGCACTTTAGCCAAATGTCGGCTCCCCAATCCGGCAAAATTTCACAAAAATTTCAGTTCCTACACCCTACTTTGGGACACAAATTAGTTCCCAGGCACACCCAAGTTGAAATGGGGGCCCGCGGACGCAAACGCCCTAGTTAGTTAGTTAGACCAGAGTTTTAAATCCGGTTTGGTCCCCCGTAAACGAGGGTGGCCGGATTAACCTCACACTTAGCAATACTGTGGGTGAGGATTTATTGAGCAAAAGATAATTGACCGGGATGCCCTTCCTGACTTCAATCCACAGTTATCGGCGGTTGGCCTAGCCTTTGGGCACTGCCCAATATTGCAGGCAGCATGTTGCTGGATGGCCGCCATTGCTCTCCAGAGTGACGCCTTGTAGGTAGATCTTCTTTTTCATATACAAGGGTAACCAATTACATCTCATCAGATTCCTTACAAATCCGATGGCGGGGAGTCGTATAGCGCCGAAAAGACTGTCAAGAAGGCGCCTGGTACAGGTGGTGGTCTGGCGGGTACCAGCGAGCTAGATACCAGGTTAAAAGCAGGTCTCAACGAAAACCTGACCTTGACGCCCAACCTGAAAAAAATTAGAACAACTTCTCCTACCGGTGCCATCGATCGAATTTAACTGTCATTAACAAAGCCCCCCCCCCCATCGCCAAAGACGCCGAAAAGGTTCGGAAGGACAGGAAACAAAACCAAACCCCAAACCCCTCCGGAATAGCGAAAAGCGAGAATGCGAAAAAATTCTAGTGGAATACTTCTGGGATTAAGGACAGGTGTATGTAAGGTCTCCAGCAAGTAGTGAGGTCTTGATCCAACAACGGATTGAGTACAATAAGATGAATAGGCGGCATGAACCAGTTGAACCATCTCCTCTTTCTCATTCTTCTCTGCATAAACAAGCAAGGCACTACCAATCATGCCCATTGTTGGGTGTTGTTGATAAAGCTAAGGTGTGTGACATTGTCATGGATGAGTGACCCACCTCAATTCAGTGGCCTAATTTGATATAACATATGGCTGACAACAAGTAATTAGGCCAAGAAAAAAAATAAAAGTTGAGCGTCCAGCTTTTGAAAAAAGTTGAAGAGGGAGGGTGTTTGAGGGTTATCCATAAGGTGATGACACCTTTTCTGACATACTGTTTTGACACCCTTCGAATTCGGAAACCTTAACGGAATAAACCACATAAACCGGGTGGTTTATTTACGTTAGGTTTCCGAAATTTCATTAAACCTTGTCGCCTTGAAGATGAGGCTATAGTTGGATGCAAAAATTTATGCAAGAATGCCTTCTAACTATTTTTGGACTATATTATTTCAAGATGAGGAACTGGGGATTCCCTGAAGTTGATGAAACGGAATAATAATATTTCTGACAGTGGTGAATTTCTCAAAAATGTGGTTTCTTTTCAACAAAATCGCACCTTTGATCTAATGTTGCAGAAAAAGGCCCCTTGATGAAAATTTATTTTTGACCCGCTCAGTTTTATTATTTTGTATTTAAAGTAAATTGGCAAAAAACACTTTTTGAGAATCAGTTTGATTTTGATAGTAAAAGTAGCACCTCGCCGAAATTGGCGATATTAAAACGCCTTTGTATTAGGCACAGGTTGCCTGATTTAGCGACATCGCCTGATTGAGTGCTTATCCCCAACTGAAATGGACAAAGTTCACCACATGAAAATTAAAGAACAGATAGCCTTGTTTTATCTAAAAAAATATTGCTGGATAATTACCCACAATGCATATGGAATCTGGAAATTGCAAAAGGGTTCTAGTACCATGACATTGCCAGAGTCCGGATGGGAGGTTTACATTGATTCCAGATTCCTGGACATGCTGCTTACTAGTCCCACACCACTGCCAAGTGCATAGCATAGGAAAGTCGATTGTCAATGTAATGGGATGATTTAGTATTCTGCCACCACTTAAAAGTCGGCACTTAACATGCGGTTTATTCCGTTAACGTCGTTGACAGAAGTCTTAGCCTGTGGCAGAATACAATTCTTCCCAAATGAAATTCCCATTGAGTGATGGCGGAGCAAAAATGCACTATTTTCTCTGAAACTGATGATGAAAGCCTGCAATAATTAAGGTAATTTTAGCAGTTATAGACGTGCACTTTGTGGTCTAAATCTTCATGGAAAATCAATTTCTGTGACACTCAGACTCAGTTGCAATGGGAGTGTTGTGTGACTCTAAAGAGTCACTGTGGGGCTATATACAGCTGTCATTTGTAATGCCCACTATACCCCCGGGGAAGTGCGTCATGGTGGGTAAATGTAGTCATGTCCATCAAAATATTGACAACAGGGTGACAGTCATTTACTCATGATGTGCGTCACGCAATACCCCTGGGTCCGTCATGTCAGTCACTTACATTGGATGCGTGCATCTCTGTAACAGGTCTTCTATATACGTCCCAATTGCGATTTTGCTTCGGAATTTGACAACAACAGAAGTGTCCAAGGAGACCAAATCTTGTCACTGTTGATCTGATCAGTCCAGATAATAAAGGCTACATTTTAACAGCCATTTTAATTGGACGAGCCGGGTGGTGGACGGAACGGATCGCGCTTGCGCACTTAGACTTGGTTACAAAATGGAGTGCGAGTCTAAAAATTGATGATCGTCTGCCACTGACTTTGATCAGTACGATCAAAATTTTACACATTTTTCTGATTTTTTGACGGTTGGGACTTGATCCAGCATTATTCGTCCAAATGTACCAGCGAAATGTACGATATCGGCCCAAGCATAATGAGCCTTGTACCAAAGATAATTGACTTAAAGCGGGACTGGCACATTTCCACAAAGAAAAATTTCTTCAATTGCCGCAAATGAATAATAGTCTAGGCCATTGAAGAACAGAGATATATTTACACATAAAAAGAAAGACCCCAAAACAGATAGGGAATTAATATCACGAATCCGAAGGGGAAGCCTCGAAAGGACACCCTCTACGTTGCCGCCATTACTGGGGGGCATTCCGGCCACCAAACACACAGTACACACACAAAAACTATAAAAAACCAAAAATTAAAAAAAGCAAAAAATAAAAAAAATAAAAAGAATTTACAACCTACCCTTTTTTGCAATTAAATTGTTAACAAATTTCACCGTTCTTTCCATTGGATTTATGGACGGATGTTGTCAGGGACTGGCCTAAACTGGAATTCCAGGGCACATGTCTTACTGTTGTTGTAAAAATTGAAGTTAATCTCGCCCACTTTGCGTGACTGAGAAATGAACGCTTATGGTTAAAATACGTGTTAAAACTTGGTAATAACAGCCGCGTGATAAAAATAATTTTTCGTAAAATTCAACATCCAGACAAATAAAGTTAACAATAGAATGTTGATATATTCCGTGTACGTGAAAACTGGAATAGTTCCGATGCGTGTTGTTTGGTGTTTTTAGAAAGGACACTTCTTTCCTTGCCCATGTGATCGATTTCGGAGATCGAAGCAAAATAGTCTCGTTTTTCATGGATGTGCTACGCCTGGACTATCAGTACACGAGAAAATGACCGGCGAGTTACATGTGGTATAAGACTGAAATGCATACGATGATTGTTTCATTTGTGTCATTAGCGAGTGAAAATTCGCCACGCAGTTCGTTTCCATGTTTGTAACTTTTTATCGCTATTGTGCAGCCAAAAATTTACATTTTTTTTTTCCCTGCGCCGCCCATGTGAGATCACAATGGATAACAGTGAATAGTTTGGTTTTTGCCGTCAGAACTGATCAAAATTATCGCTTCTTGGTAACACGTACACGTAAAGTCGGTGTATAACGAGAAATCAAAAGATGCCCCCCAGTCATTGCGGATGGTGAGTGCCGGCGCCGCCACGGCGTAGGGGCGATAATAGGCGCCGTCGGATTCGTGTAATGAGGAAGACACCAGCTAGATTTTGATTCTGCTGGTTGATTCGGGGTGCTGCCTCACTTCAGAGCACCCACACACTTCAGAGCTCCTGATTTCATCATCAATATTTAATAGATATCTTCATTTTCATCATATATATTTTATATCATCTTGGCATTTGATGCCAGGAATCTGCTGATCTACTTCTCATGGAATTACTGTGTTTTTATGAATTATAAGTGAGTTTGATGTGGATTTATATCTTCTCTTCATCATATGAGATATCTATTGTACTGCAAAACCACTACCACATTATTGATTTTATTGACAACCCATTCATCTGCTCAGGTCAATGGCCACTCCACTACAGTGCATGTTTAATGACAGCACAACTCTAACTGGCAGTTGTGCAGGTTATCCTAATGCTGGGAATCTATGGAAGCTCTTTCTAAGTGTTCAGAAGAACACGTATGTGATACTTTGAAAGCTAGGATTTGACACAATTCAATGAGCTTGCCTGCATCATGGACCAATCTTGTGAACCCCCCCATATCGTACACACAATAATGGACTCTCTACAGATGAACTCAACTGTTCAACTGCCTACCACTACTGTAACCTTATATTAATCCTAACCACCTTGAAAGTACATATTTCAGGGAATGGGAGCCGAAGACTGGGTGGATGATATGGCTGGCAGATTCCGTACTTTTAACAGTTTCCCATATCTACACTACACAGCCATCATTACCACAATTTCCTGCATGGAGAATTGAAGATCTCTCCTTAAGGGGCTGTGAAGTCAGGAATTCAAGTACTGTTTTTTTTTGTTTTTTTTTGCCGTAATCTTCTTCTTAATTGTTGTTCCAAACATATATAAAAGTATACTATTTGAGAAGGAATGACTCAAGGAATCCAATATGATAATATTTTTCCTCCAAAATACTTATTTTTTGAGAAAATCATAAAAAAATGGGAGATTTCACTCATTTTTTTTGTTCCCTATAAAAAAATATAGAAATGTTAAGAAAAAAAGGTGCCTTGTTCGTATTTGTATACAGAGCTCCATAGTTCTACTAAAGGGGCGGTATTTCCCCTTTTTTTTCCCCTTTTTTCAAATTCCGCACTATTATCCAAATTATTTGCCAAAAGCCAAAAACCCGCGTGTTTCAATTTGGACAACGCCAAGATTGTTCAAACAAAGGTTGACATAAATTCCCACGATTTTTAACCAAAAATGAAAAACTAAAAAATACCGACCCTAGATTTTTAATGCTCTATACATGCATTTCATTTCTTACCTGATGCTGATATGGATTTCGAGTACCTGGGAACCGAAAATCCGATTAATTCGCCGAAAGTGAAGCAACAGAGAAAATCGCCATTGTTGGTCCAAATATTGTCCCTTTCGCTACAAAATATAGCCTTACCTCCAAACCCAGCGTTTCATCTCTTATTGCTTTCACACTGCTTCTGCACCAGGCAAATTGCTTCATCTGAATACTTATGATCAAAATTCAAACAATTTATGAGGCTCAATCGTGAAATTAAATCCCTTTCTGTTTCAAAAGCAACTCACGTGGGCAACCATTTTATAATTGCATAACAAGTTACCATGGTGTCGTCATATCGAATAGATGCATCAAGGCGTTTTCTGATACGCTCATTACAAAAATCGCGCCCGCGCCGATAGCACCGGCGAGTATTGCGTAATACTCGAAATATACCTACCCTCAGCGCCCTTTTGCAGTTCAGGCCCATGTGATTGTTTCTTGGTCAAACATGCGTAACGAGTAAAAGTAAAATGAACAAAAATGAGGAAAAATAATGATATATAGATTCCGGTTAAAATATATGGAAAGAAAACATTTAATATAATGCCGTCAACATGACAAAAACTAAAAACTGGCCATTGACTAAGTTCCTGACTTCACAGCCCCCTTAAGTGTGATCCAAGGACCGTGACAACCCCCTCATTTGCATAATAGTTTCCATGATCAATACACAAGATTTGAAGTACCCTGTGGATGTCTTCACCTGAACTCACACAAAGGAAATGCCAACAATGAAACCCCTCAAGTGGGCATACAAACTCAAACAGCTACATGCACAACCAGTGAAACTCAAACTTTGAAGGATAACATGCATTTAATAAGTCCACACAAATGTGGTGAATCATATGCATATAACAGCACTGGATGTAGAGAGACTTAAACAGGCAAACAGGGATCTGAAAACTAAACACATAGTGCCCAAACCACGAACTACAAGACTCATACTAGCATTTACTCAACCTGTCACAATATCACACAACCTCTTTGTGAAAGAACACACCTTACAATGCCTGAACACCATCCCTAAATGAAAAACTAAACCCTGGATTCCAAACAGCAACAAGCCTATGCAAATGCTGCATCACCCATCCACCAAAGACACCACAATTCAACTTCAGAACTCATACAGTATTCTTACACACACACACACACAACTACCCCTAAACACCAACAACAGTCAAACAACCTACTACTGGCAAAGACCCACCACTTACTGTACTCCCACCTAAACCAACTCAACTCCTCACACTTCCAAAGAGAAAACACACCCCACCAACCAATCAATGCACCAACACCCACATCAAGAGCCAACCAACATGCAGATATCACATTTTCTTTTCTCTCAAACTCCATATGTAAGAAAATTGACCCAGCCAGGTTTTACACGAGGTAAACAACCAAAGTATATGCCAAAGGAGGGCAAGAATGCTTGACAATCCAAGGCTAGTAGAAGACAGCAACCATACAAACCCAAAGTGTGTCATTTTGCAAGCATGGACCAACAGCACTGCCATGTTTCTATAGATGTCTGTGAACAGCAATCACGATCACTGATGAAGCCCGGCGTCTCAACAATTTCCTAAAGCGCAAATCATCATCAGTGGTGTGCTACAAGATTTGTTTGGGATGATAATGCAAATAGAGTGGCTAGCCCAACTAAAAAATGCAATCTTCTATAGAAATTGTCAACAGAGTGCAAGGGTAGCATTTTGTTTGACCATGTACCCCGGCCGAGGGGACTTTCCTCCTCACACACCCAGGTTACCTACGCATGGACTTATTCTGGGATAAAGTGCATCTTAGCTACAGAGGTCTGGGTAAACTTGTTGTAAATCTAAGAAAATCTATCTCACAGTCATCTTTTCGCAATACATCACACCCAACACCAGACACTCAAACACACACAATCACAAACAAACAACAAACCTAACTCATGCACACACAACTCATTACGTATGTTGCAAATGATGAACAGTAAATGTTAACCCTAAATTAGTTACTCAAATATTGTTATAGTTTAATATGTTGTAAAGAACCATCAACAGATTTGATAATTGGTCAATGTACCCTTAACCAATACGTTTTCAGTCTATACTACTGACTTTACACCATGATTATAACATGTTTGAATGACTTTAAGAAAAGTGGGAATTGGGTAATTTCACATTTGAATGTACGTATTCTAAACACATAATTTTTGATCAAATTCAGCACACTCTAAATAAATCATATTGGATATATTAGGGGCTTGTGAAACTTTCTGTATGATAATATTGATGATTTGATATTCATATTAGTGACTACTTTTTGTATAGACATGATAGAAACCGTGCACACACATGTAACAATGAAGATGTTCGTCGTGGTGGGTGTAGTAGCTTGTGGTATATTAATCGTAATTGTTCTCACATAATTAGAACAGACTTAACCTCTGACATGCTTGAAATCCTTATAGTTGAAACTCACTCCTCACAAATGTAAACCATTTTAATTGTAATCTTATGGTACAGGCACCATGAACCACCTATATGCTATTCTCAACAAACCCATACAACCCCCTGAATGAAATATTACACTCAATTGAACTTGAGCATAAAGATAACATGTTGATAGGTGATTTAAATTGTGATCTACTATCTTCTCCACACCACAACGGTTTAACTCTTAAACCATTTGAATTGTCAAAGTTTCATCTTAATCAATTAATCAATACTCCAACTAGAATTACAGAATCAAGTGCTACCCTACTTGACTTATGATTGTTCCTAATCAGAAAAAATATCTGAATTCATTCAGGTGTTATTCATGTAGGCATTATGATCATTCTATGACATTTTTGTATTCTGGAGTAAAAACAAAAATATGTATATAATCATAACTGATACTATAGCCTATCATAATATACAATGTTTCGTCCTATGCTAATTTGAGAGCAGGCCTTTAGTCAGGACTTAGAACTAATCAATTGGAATGATATTCAATTCAGTGGTGATGTTAACACGCATGTTGCAATTATTTTGAAAAACACTTTGTGGATGTTATCAATAAACATGCGGCGCGGCGCGCGATCGCGCCCAAGTCCGCGCATCCTAAAATGCTTTGGTCCCGAGCGCTGATCGCGCATCCTTTTAAAAGCCGCTGGCGAGTTTTCCTTCCTTCCTCTTCCTTCGTATTTGATCCGCAACCCAGAAAAATACTTCCTTTGGCATATTTAATGTAACTGAGCAGCGGAACACTAGCTTACCGAGTTACACGCAATTTTCAAATAGTGGAACGGCGGTAAATCATGCCGAGAGCAAAAATCTGCGGGTATAACCACAAAAGTATCGGAACTCCAATGGATATACCGCATGGACGGTGTAAGAAAATGAACACTGACGATGTTAAATAATGCCATTGAAGTAAACCGTCGTAATTCGAAGCCTTCGCACTGTTATTCGCCCTGGTTTTGTTTTGATTGAGGCGAGTTTTGATAGCTACGATGGCGCTGGCGAATGGTTGAAGGGTCTTACAAACATTACGGAAGTAGATTTAGATAATATTTTTCGACATGAGAAAGAAACGATAGAGACGGTACCAACCTTCTGGTTCAAATTGATTGTAAACTATGCACGAAACGTGTTCAAAGAAATGAAAGGTGCCGGGGAAAAGGCGTCGCCCGATTACAAGTAAGACGCGAACTCATGACATACTTGAACAATGACACACGTTGATGGATACGGGACAAGCATCGTGAATCGCCCATTATAATGAAACGTGGAGCTAGCTTCCATTCGTTTTAAGATAATTCTGACTAAAATGAATGGGACTGGTTGACGACTTAAGGTTCTACATTTGTACATGATATGTTGAGTTAGGGATGCCCAGTTTAATTCCCCTAGTTAGACAGACTCAGATTTCCCAAACTGCACCAAAAAAAATATCCGCTCATGTTCGAGGTTCACTTCACCCAGGCCTGGCGTGCAATAATTCTTTGAAAACTTGATACAAATTGAATGATAACATCTACGAATGAGTAATTAATTAAATATTGAGTGACAGTCTGAAGTATGTAACTTAACTTGTTACTAACTTGATTGAGTAATGAACAATAATTAGTGCTACTCCTGAAATGAAAATGCATGAGCTTACATGCTTCTGTCCCACTCAGGTGCCGGTCCTGCTTGATATGCTGCCTAGCAGCTATCTGCTTTGTAAAAGCTCTCTCCAGCCAGAAGTTGGGAGCTTTTTAAAAGCTCTCTGCAGCTCGCCTCTTACACAGATCGAATCTGTGTCAGTTGGATATTAACCCGCTGAACACAGACGATAGGTAATTGCATTGCGTTTAAAGCTGTTACATACAAAATTACAGAACATGATTTATATGGTTGGGGACTTAGTTCCTTTTTTAAGTAGTGTCATATACCAAATCACGTAGGACACAAGTGTTAACGTCCCAAACATACACGAAGATCAAAAATTGAAAGCTCGTAATTGAAAAAAGAAGAAAACTGTTTGTTTGATCTACACAGAGTTGAATGTTGTGATAAATACGCTTTCACACAAATGATCCGAGGTCTGTTACATCTCTGCTATTGGAAATCATTACGCAACTTACACTTCATTCAAATTGGTGAAATATAGAAGTGTTACCATCAAAAAGGCCCGTGAAATTTGCAAATGGTTTAATACGACCTTCATATTTTATTATTCCCAATTTAAAAGATTGTTAATAATAGTTAAGTAAGAATTATTTTTATTCTGCGTGAGTTGATGAAGGCAGCCATTCGTTAGAGCCAGTGATTTACACGATGTCAAAGGTCTGCGGGAGTATCACGATATGCCTTTCGGAAATATCCTCTCGAAACTTGTAATGTGCGAAGAGTGCTATCCGTGGTTGGTAAACGGACATCGTGAATTTCGGGATGATGTGCAATCATGAAAACTGGATTGAGTCCCCTTGTGTTAAAATGACGTTTGAATGACCGTATACGTCAATTGATATTATTTATACACATGAAGTTTGACAACCATCGCTGGGTGGACGAAATAGGTTGGAAAATCATCGCAAATTTTGCCGTGTATGGAGGATTTACATAACTTTGGTATGTGTCATTAGTTTCATGTAACATGTAACCCTGCATTCTGGGCATTAGTAAAACAAATGAATAACTGAAATTTTGAAGGGTGTCTAGAGCACGATAAAATTTGTAAATAATGGCAAAAGTAAAACACGCTGTAAAAGCATATTCGCAATACTGGGCTGTGGGAGAGGAGTAACACTCTACCACAGATTCGATCTGTGTAGCTCGCCTCAGGGAGCTAGATGAGCTTTTTTAATGCCATGACTCTGACATTTCAAAGACCAGGTCTGAGCGTGGGTAAGAAGACAAAGTGAGAATAAGCGGCTGGTCAGGCAACAGGGCACCGCACGATAAGGACGGAGCCTAGCGCAGTCGAACATTAACGGAAGTGCTTAGGCTGAGAGAGGATTTGACCAACAAACCGCCGTAACAAATCGGGTAAGAGACGGGCTTGAAATAAGGCAGATGATACTTTCAGTTCGCGAACGTTTCTTTTTTTTTTTTTGACTTCCGTGCGATAGAAATAATTGGTAAGTTTAATTCGCCCCCCACCCACGTCCCGAACGATTTTATAAATAAAGGTAGTGCTGAAATAAAAAAACATTCAAAAACCTGGAGCAAACTTAGAAATGTTATTCCCTTCTAACACCTAAAATTCAATTATCACATTCATGAAGTACGATTGATGGACTGTAAATAAATCCTAAAGCTATGCCAATGCACGAAAACTAGTATTTTGTTCAAGTAGGCCTGAACTGCAGCTCAAATTGACACGCCTTCAACTGATATTTGTAATTTGTTACGCTGTATGTATACTAATCAGAATTTAATTTTGTACCGTCTACTGTGATGTATGGGTTTAAATATTTATCTTCATTACCGAATAATAGGACTACAGGATGTGCCAAACATTCCTCCAGACTCTTCAACATAGCTGCACCAGTTATCCCACCATGTAAACATATTTGGTGGAATCACTCTTTCACAGTTGCATTTCCAACCAGTGGAAAAGGAGACACTGTTGTAGTTCCAGTTTTTAAGACAGGAGACCTCGATCCAGGCCAATATAGGCCAATATCATTCTTCCTGTGCTTTCTTAAAGTTATTGAAAGGGCTGCATTTGACCAATTCTACACATACCTCATGTTAAACTTTAATTCGTAATAATCAGTCAGGCCTTCGTCCATCATATTCAACCAACTGCACTAAATGAAGGTTACTGAAAATTGTATAATGCAATTGATGTAGGCGTTAAAATATCGGTCTTTGTATGCTAGATCTCAAGAAAGCCTTCGACACTGCAAATCCTGATGAAATCTTTAAATAACTATATATGAGTTGCTAGTAAATATAATATTGGTTTAAATCTTATCTTCGTCATCGTACTTCAATTTCACAGGTATGATGGTATATAGCGATGTCAAAAATACTTTCTGCGGTATGCCACAAAGCTCAAATGATGCGCCTCTTGGTTTCTAATTGTATTCATGATGACCCAATGCTGTTTACCAGGTAAGTTAATATGTATGCTGATGATACAGCTGTAGATTGCATCAAACTCTCTTGATGACATAATGATGTAACATAAGGATCTGATCTCTTCACAACTGGTGAAAAATCAATAAACTTAGTTTACATGTTAATACAAATCTGAAATTTATGATCATAGGTTCTAAACAAAGACTTAGTACGGACATTCAATTCATTTACATAAAAGCATTCAATAAAGAATGTTAATTAACCAAAAAGTAAACAAAGTAAATATCTTGGGGTCCCATAGATGAAATATAAATTGGACTGAGAATATTGAAGCATATACGTAGAAGCCCTGAAAGGATTTACATGGTAAAGAAATGTAAACCTATTAGCCATGTGGGAGAGCGTGGCCTAGCGGTTAGGGTGCACATTGGTGCCTCTGGCGCAAATTTACCATCAAAATTCCGGGTTCGATAAGTGGGGTCGTTGCACTTGCTGGGATTTATTCGGGTACTACCAATTCTGGATTTGATCTGTATACAGCTATGATTAAATACAGAATTACGCTCTCCTCCATGGTTCATTGGAATTGGGCAAATGGAACATGAAAGCATCTCGTCCTTAGGAGGGGACGTTAAGCCGTCGGGTCCCGTGTACAGAGAAAAGTCACAACTGTAATGTATATCGCAGTCAGTGCGAATAAGGAGTATTGTGTAAACCCCTGACTGTTCACCAATCCGACCCAGCCTCAAATAGAGGGCCATGTTAGGGAGCGTCCGTATCATGGATACACGCGGCCCCGGATAAGCACACTAGCTGAAAAAATCCTGACCACCACCACAAAGCCATTACCAAGACTTGTGGATACGAGCAAAACAAACAAAGCCATGAACAATTCTTAAACCGTTTACAATGCTATTTTGCTACCCCATCTTGATTATTGTAACATAGTTTGGGGAAATTGCGGTCTCACTATTACAAATCGTCTCCAAACAACTCAAAATGGGCAGCTCGCAATTATTGTGGGCAACATGGGACACAACCAGTGTGAGGGGGGGGGGGTGTTCTTAATGAACTTAATTGGCTCCACTTGCAAATAGGCAAGTGTTTACTGCAATATCTGAAAGAATATTAGCACATTTTCTTGAAGAGCGCCCCCAATTTTCAAAAATTTGATATTTTTAAACAGTACGTTGTAATTGTCTAGGAACACATACCTGCGAACGAGATGCTAAAATGCGTATTTATCCAAAATAAGCGATTTTGTTAATAGACGTGGGATCCCACATTGGACTTACGGCCCAAAGCTGGAAAATGCTACGTTTATGTCAGTCCATGATGAATAGTGCCACTCGATTTGAAAATAACCTTAACTTGGTTGCAATGAACTATTTAAAAAACAACTAATGGGATGAGCGTAGACATTCATGGCTCTATTTCCCGGCATTTCACATGGAAGGCCGTTTCCAGCAGCGTTTGTTTATCGGGGACCCCTATAATAAATATTCTAGTAAAAAATTCCTACGTTTGTGACAGTGACACATAGACATTTTCGAGCTTAAACCATTCACAGTATAGTTTACTAGCAGTACCAATGCAAAGTGAAAAAAATCTCCAAATATTTGAAAAAATTGGGGGCGCTCTCAAAAAATGTGCTAATATGCTTTAAATAAAGTTTTAAAATAAACTGGCACCATTCTGTTTTAATGATCTTTTCATTCAATAAATAACAAACTATAATTTTCGCATAAGTAAATACAATATAACATCCTAAACAAGAAAATGATTATAAAAAACGCAGTCTTTCTTACCGTTGTGCAATTGAATGGAACAAATAGATTATGAATTACAGATATCATCTTCTCTAAACATTTTTAAATCTAAACTTAAAAATATTGCAACCTAATGGCTCATATAAGCTCACTTCTTTAATAATTTTCCAATATGCTTTTAACATAGTAAATGACATGACCAATTACACCATGCCAAGTTTAAATGTTACCTTGGTTTTAACCATGTATGGTTTTATATATGTATATATGTTGCCTCAAGGCCTCAGTGAAAAACAACTTGTTGATTGTGTTCCGTGAATAATAAAGCTTGATCGGCCAACTTTTACGTTTCCATAACTTTAATCAACAAATGTGTATATTACATGAATATATTGACTCGTAATCACTGATATTAAACCACAAGGTTTAGGGGGGGGGGGGGGGGGGGGACCGATCCAACATGTGCATCGCGTGGGAAAAACAGTGCATACGGCGGGCGGTTTGTCTGTGTTAAACACCATTTTAGTCGTCTGCTGATTTTAACGTAGCGCGACGTTAAATTATAAAATCGTTTGTTTACCCATAAGGAAGCTGATTTTGGTGTTAGCATTCGGAGGAGGGCTTTTGTATTAAAAGCCTTACCGCCATGCAAAAAATATCGATTGAAAAATTCTTGAGGGCGCATTATTTTCAACTGTGCCAGTGTCTCTTTAACATGTACAGTCTACACTTCACATTGTACGTGTTCTGTGTGGACACGCTCAAAATTCAATCCATGGGGGGTCCACGTGTCGCATAACGAAGGAGAAGCCCATGTATCCAGGTGCCGTCATGAAGGCAATTCCTGGAAAAAAAAACATGGGTAAACTCGGCGCCTGGCGACAGAAAAAGGGGGAAAGGTCAGGGGGGATCTGTAAGTTTAGCTTAGAGACTTAATTGGAATTGAGGGAAAATGTGACATAAAATATTGTGTGACAGAACATCGTGTGATTGATTATAAATTGATAAATCCATCTATTGCGGTATTAAAAATAGGTCACATTTGTACACTAAAACTCCACATACGTGAATATCGATTCGCTTGCCCTTGCCGGTGCTAATGATATTGTAAAAATAATGACGTCAGAAGATCAGGCTTACTCATAGTTCATTCATAAATTTCAAGTATGATGGTTCGTGCGTGCGTAATCATCTCCATATACCATGAGGTTATTATTATGTACCGGAACTGACGGTAAACATCTAGGATTGTTACTTTGAACTTTCAATGATTATTTTTAATCAATTCTTCACTATTTCAAAAAAACACCCTGGTTAAGTGAGTAAATGTCTCATTAACCTCCAAGATGCTACTTTTGTGGATGGCGAGATAGGATTGATGACAATACAGCGTTACAATCGCCTTTCTCGGTGCTATGTTGGGAATCCCCGGGAAACTCCCCAAAAGATGTCGGACCTGGTAGGGGCAACGCAATTAGGATATACCCAAAATATAATTTGCGCGTGCGCAATTTTTTTCTACCACATGGCTGTACAGCCCGCTCGATTGTGAAGTGTGAGGGAGATACGTGAGCCGGTGAAAGCGAGCTGCGCAGCGGTACACAAGTAGTTGCATGGTTGTGTTGTGTTTTTTCACTAATGTAAACAACAAAACACTCAAGTTGGATCAGGACAAGACAACGGGACGAGATGAAATGACATGACATACGTATTTATTGCGTTAGGCCTTACATGTGGCAAAGAAAATAGGCAAGAAACATTTTGTCTAATTATCATCATCGTTTTTATTCACTCATTTCACTGGACCTGTTAATCTTCTGTGATCACATTACAAACACACAACATTCGACATTGAAATTCTCATGAACATAAAAAACGGTTACACAAACGCATCATTATTGGTGGGGGGTGTTTTTTTTCCAAAAATATTTTTAAATTTGTTGTTAAATATGGCGATTGGAATTTTTCTACCGTCAAGTCTTGAATATAGTAAAGTTGATCGTTCTGCCTCGGGGTAGGTCCAGGACTGAAACCAGAGGGTCGGCATGATCTTGAACAACACATGTACGTTATCATTGACGGCCCTCTGGTTCATGGTAGTAGTCATGCGTGGGTAGGACAGATAAGAAGGAAAAGATTTCCACCCCGAATTTTAGAAAACCAAAACCAAGTACCTCCAACTTTTCATGTAAAGAAGAATCTAACATACCTTCTTCTCCATATGCTGAAGTTTCAGGCTTGAAAAAAAAAAAAACAACAAATACGATTTTGGACGAATTTTGGGAACCAGGCAGAATCACATTTTTTCGTCTAAGTCCCAACCGGGCTATGAGCAATAAGGTGAAAGGTCACACCTGTCATACCAGGGTTTCATAACACGTGACAACTTACGAGTATGTATGGTTATGCTTGGAGTGTTTGAACGCGACTTCAAACGGGTTCGCTGCGGGGTCGGGCCAGGACATTGTTGAACGCACGGTAGTATCACGGCCAGTCGTTTTATATGAGATAGATTAAATCAAGATTTTTTTGGTGATATTTTGGAGCGAGAGTAGTAACATGATATTCTTTTTGAATGGACGGAAGGAGGTAGAATTCTTATTAAACTAAGAAACTATTTGGGCGACTTGCAAATTTAAATAAACATTGTTTTTGCATGCAATCATGTCATTAATAATATCCATTGCCAGGTAGCTAGATCTATCCCCTGGCCGTATTGATTTTGAAAATGAAATCTTAATGTCACTGGAGATGATATAACTTAACTTTAGCAAAAGCAATTTTTAACAACAGCTAGGTTTACTGTTAATTTAAGGTTTCCAAAAAATTATTAAAAAAATGCGATTCCAATCATTTTTCCATTCCAGCTACTTTTTAGGTTTTTTGGACAAAAGTGTAAGAATAAGCTTTGGACAAAAAAGTAGGGTCTCTGGAACTGAATGGTCTAAAATGAGGTCTTAGAGCGGCACATACCCATCCTTCCCTGATGTGAGACCCCCCCCCCGGAGAATACCTTAGTGTCTACGGAGAAGGATCCAAATTTGTCCCTCAGAAAATTCCTTCTTTTCCTTACAACCCCACCCCCCACCATTTGTTAAACGTCTGGTTATGCCAATCTGTTGTTTATACTATCAAGATCAGGCACTGTAATTTTGAAGTTATGTATTAGTAAAAATATGTGGCAAATCACAAATACCTCATAAAAAATATTGTCTTAACGGCTGTAAAAGAACAGTTTTGTTTTTCATAATACATAACGAACGCCTCCAACGTTCAATCACTCCAAACAGGACCAAATGATCTGTTCATTTTTTTGAGTTCAATAAACGCCCCGTGGGATTAGCTCTAAGCTACCTTCAAGCGAAGGTCAAAATTGATGTCACATCTAGTGAAAACTTCTCTCCGTCTCTCTGCTTTGTTTTTTTATGTGTATTTCCCTCATTTTTTCTCTTTTCCCCCCCTTTCCCCCCCCTTTTTTTCTCTTCTCTTTCATGTTCTCATTCCCGGTCTTCTTTGTGCCCCCATCCTTTTATCATCATGTCTTCCCTCCTCACTACTCTTTTTCCCATGTTTTCTCTTTCAGCTTTTACCCTGTCCATGCCCTACTGATTTCTGGTCCATTATCTCCCCATCCCCTTGTTCCTTATCTCTTATTGTTTCTTTTTTTTCAGCAGGCCTCCCAGTTCCCTTTGCCCATCACCCCTCCTCCCTCCACTTCTCCATGCCCCACTGCTTCTTGGTTATCGTCACTCATCTTTGTTCATTTATTTACATGGTTCCTCCTTTTTTCATTTCACTTTCTCACCCCCCTTTACATATACCCCTCCCTGTGCATGGTTCCTGTCTTTTGTTCCTTGTTTTAGATATTTGGTTTGTCTTCTCTGTTGTTTTGTCAGTTTGCCTTGATGAAGATACGGCTAGGATCGAACGTCAGGCCCTCACTCTATGTATACAGTTTACCTACACATGCTATTTTTGTGGAGAAGCACTTGGTAACAACATTTACTTATTGTTTGAAAACTTCTGGGCTCTCGAGTAATTCGGAAGGCCCTTATATTTACATAATTTTATCGCCTGAAGGACATAGTAATCAAAAAATGAATGGTACATGTTGATGGACGATATCAGAAGCACACAAGTGGAGTGTAATTTGGACAATAGCTTTTTTTGGTAAGTTACAGCAGTATGAAAAGCGTGCACTTCGCAAATTTCGACTGTTCTTGTTATATGTACATTTCCCCGTTTACCATCGTGACCCAAACCAGAGTCCGTAGATGATCACGAGTAGTGTTAAAAGATAATGTTGACCCTCTGGTTTTGGTTACAGAACTAAACCTCGGGGCCCGAGTTTTGAGGCCCGAGATTCGGTACACATGTTCCCCCCCCCAACTGATGAAATGATCGCCCATTCACCTTTGACCAAATTTCAATTGATTACAGAGTAACCAGTGAAGGAGAGAACACCAATGATTATTAAGTGAAGGCCTATGCCAGATTTGCAAAAACTTAACCATGTATTTTGGAAAAGGTTAAGTAAGGAGGGTTTAGAGTCCAATGTTTGACAATGGTTTGTCAATTTCAAATGTCGAATAATGGAATTTACCAAGTCTGGATGTGTGTCAGAAGGACAGTCAAAATAACCTAAATGGTAAACGTGTAGTTTAGGACCCTAACCCTATAAAGGGATGAAATCTTTCTAAACCATCATTCTAAAGCAACCAAACTAGATTAGATAGCTCCCGCGAACACTTCAAACAAGGTTTAAATTTTTTTGAAGAGGGCAGGGCTTGAAAACGAGGGAAATTATTGGGTAAACAGACAAGGTTAAACACCTTTTGAATATCGCCCAAAATCGTCAACATTTCTTTCTGCCCTGTAAAGACACCACATGTAAACAAATCATAAACTTACGCTACATCGAATAAATTAATATTCCGTTACTGGAATAGGCTAATACGAAAAAAGAAGTGCATTTGGTAGAAACAGGGGAGAATTTTCGAGTAAAAAAAACGCCTCGTTTCGAAAGTGAAACGCCATTTTAAATGGCCGAACTACTTTTCTGGTAACTTTCACTGATTGGCCCAAAAGTTAAAGGGACGAACCAGGGGCAATTCGATTGTGTAAACAGCGTGTTTTGGCAATAGAAACGCACACGCACGGATTTGCGCGGTGGCAATCCTCACATCACCGGGAGTGCTTTTCGCTTATCGGTAGCATCGAAATGGATTTTTTGACAATTTCCCTTCCTATTTAAGGACTATTTTAAAAACAAAATGTGTTTTAAAGCAGCCTTGAAAAGAGGGGTTTTCTGAAGGATGGAGCGATTTTGGGGTGAATTTAAAAGTAGTATTTAACCAGTAAAAACCATGTAGGGTCCTAAACTACACGTTTTTCCCCCTAAAAGTGGCGTCAATGGACAGTCAGACTCCCTTAATGGTTGCGTCACATTTTGCCACAGGTGTCCGTCATTGTCGGCAGATGTCCGTCATTGTACGTACGCACATGTGTGTGCATGGTACAGTGAAATCCGACGCACGTCAGACAAATTTTACGCACCATCCCGGGGTGATATGTGGTGTCTTACAATGAAGCTAACTGACAGGTCAGGGACTGTGATAGCATCATGGTTGTAGATGTTTGGTCATGTGCAGGGCGGTGAAGGCATTATCTCAGCCAATTCGGATCACCAGCCACCACTTTTTGACAAGGGCAACACAATTTTTTATATGCGCATTTGGGCTCATTCTCAATTAAGCTGCTAAAGATAGCGCGATGGCTCTTTCATCAGCATTAAAAAGATCGATCTTCTTCACCACGCTTTTTTCCCGCATCTCTGGCGTTGTAACCGCACTGCTTCATGCTTGCTCGTGCATTGATTGATATGTAAATATAACATACGCATCTACTTCACGTTCCAATTTAATCTAAACTTTTTCTGATTTTGAGCATTCCAAATTAGTGGAGATGGTGCATTTTGGACTCTTTAAATCATGTTCATCTGATTTAGATAAGTTTGTCAGCACATTTATAATATTTTAGAAATTGAGAACATGTAAACAAATCATGGTATCTGTGATCATTCAAACTACTAGTATTGCCCATTATTGGGAGATATGTGTGTTGTAGTTTGTGAATGTCAGATCCACTGAGGTTCAATTGAGTCCGCGTGCAGCAGGTCTGAGTCTGCGTCGAATCCGAGTCCATGGCATGGGGCCCTGATGTTCGAGTCCATGGGACCCGCGTCCGAGTCCACCGCGCATGAGTCCACGTCTGAGTGACTCGGACTCGCCAATTGAGTCCGGACGAGTCCTGCTGTTCTAAACTCCACATCGTAGTGCGTCACCCCCTCGTCAAATCTATCTGCAAACCGATTGCGTCAAAATCGTGTCATAACAGGCTTAGAAAAACAACTGAGCGGAATTTTCATACAACCAGAGTCATTTCACAAAGGAAGTAAGACCAAAACAATCCAGTGGGCTATCTACAACAGGGCACCAGATCCGCATTAATGTCTAGAACATATGTGTTACTTCCAAGATCCAGATTTTTGTGAACGTGCGTTTGAACTGCTGCACGGTGCACATTGTCATGCCATTACAGCATGATTGTTGCGACAAAAAATCAAATTATCGGGTAAGTGCATGCACGTCAGTGGCGTAATTGAATCGCACTTATTGGCTTGACACTGTGTGAGGGCAATCGAAACCGCTATAGAGCTGGTGTCTAGCCCCACTCCCTCCCTATATCTCGATCTCAAGTTTGCGGGTGACGTCACTGTGCGCGTTAGTTTTTTGCACCCGAGAAACGCACGCGCTTGCCTTTCCATTGCAACACATACGTGAATAAAGCAGCAACAATCTGAAATGCTAAAGCGAATACGTATACGTCATTACTTATACGTAACCCTCAATGACTCAAGACCGAAACAGAGTATACTCGTGGCTGTGTCATTGTGCAGTACACATTCTCAGTATTTATACACCCATGCAAGCCACTGGCCACATTGATCGCTCGTGTAATAGCCCCAGTAAGAGTTTCTGTCAAAAATGTCCTATAAAAATGCTCACACATTATCATGGTATATGGTACTACTTTGAACATAGTAGCCTATGTTTTACAATCACGACAATACACAATACGTGACATCAAAATCATCATTCATGCCAGCTTAGCCCAGCCTTGCTTCACATAACAACATCGCAACTACCGCTCGGCTCGGCAATGGTGATGAGCTAAATATACTAGTCCATCTCTTGTAACAAACCATCCACTACGCTACTTTTAATCTTCCGCATGCAAACAACGCTTGTTGTCTGCTGACGGAAGAGATAAGGCAAACGGCAAATTTGAAACTAAAATCCCTAAAATATTCAATTCAAGGCTTTTTTTCTTTCTCAAAATTTCTTCATCCAAACATGAAAGTTGTTTCAAATAAGCGTTTTTTCTAGCTAGATGTATGTCCAAAAGGTGGTAGAGGTCTGTTTTGGTAGATTAAATGTAATTGATATGGCCAAGTGAGTCGATTTTAGCGGATATGTCGCCATTGGTCTAACGTACATTTCGCAACCTGCTAACCTCCTCACTTCATTAAAGAATATTAATGACCTTCGTTTTTCGCACCCTGGTCATGTTTGGTGTGGTGTTGGTTTTTTAGGTCAGGCAAGTGCAGGAAAGGTTTCAGCAAAGTGCTATTAACCTGGGGATAAACGATCGGGAGCGGATCTCCCTGTAGTCAAAGAATGATCGAGAGTAAATGAGCATGGAAAGACGGGTATCGCTACTTAAGAAATTTGTCAAAGTCCAAAACTCAAGTGATTTTCATCCATCAAATCTATTTCGCAATCAACCCTAAATCTACAGCAAATCAGTCAGACGGCTTCTTTAATCGAATTACGTTTCGTTATGACCGAGTGCGAGTGGCGCCCAAATAAAAACGTTCATCACGGTAGAAGTTCCTTTACTAATCAAAAATCAGTCCATGCAATAGTGTATCAACTGCTCACTGCTCGGAAAACTACGCCAACGGGGCTGCGAAGCCCGAGGGTGAGCAATGGTCTAATTGGCGAAAGTTTTAAGTTAGTTTTAAATTTTACTCCTATTTTCGATCCCTACAGCTGCATTGAACTCGTATATCTAAATTTTTATTCCACAGCACCAGTAGCACGATTATGTATCTATCTGCTTTTCTGGTAAAGAGTTTTCCCATGTAGAACCAATGGCACTAGAAATTCCCGTCGACTGACCCGGCTCGCATAGTCCATCTAGAAGGACCCTCGCCTCGTTCCTTCCCTGTGTCCACCCCCGTGACCTAGCCACCGCTCCGCGCTCGGTGGCGAGGTCAGTGGGAACAGAGTCCTTCTAGATGACTACCTGGAACCAGCTAGTTAACCGTGACGTCAGCGTTTGTCGATTCCCACTGGAAGACATTTTAGGGCTTCGAGAAGCCAAATTATTTTATTTCGTTGGAGTTTGACATGAAAGAGGTAAAAAATCTGTGATTAGAGTGAATAACGAACTCAGGATAGTCTCAGGCATTTATAGAATTCCGTTTCGAGGGGCCAATGCTTCAAAAATATACCCGGGGAATGGGGGATTAACTGCGATAAAAAAAATTCTCGCCGCCTATTCATTTGTACGGTAATGAAATACTAAACATTTTGAATACACTTTTTCCCAGAACTCGCGCGGCGCGCCGCGAGTCTGGTTCTGAACGGATATGTCATGCATAGCCCCAGTGCATGCCATCCGTTGCTGCAATTTTTTAAAGCGTCCCTTGCAACGCACGCAAAAATGTGCATTGAGACTGTAGTTTCATACTTACCAAAACAACAGATGCAAAGGTAAACAAACAGTGTCACTCGCAAGGAGATTAAGACTTGTATTTCCCTCTATATCCAGGAATTTCAAACTTGTCCTAGGGGTCAAGAAAATATCCTTACCGGATGAAAATTAGTGAATTTTCACACAATCGACAACGCATAGGACCCTGAAGGTTGAAATCGAATGACTTGACAATTCTGACGCAGAGGGGGGTGATGTCAATAGTTTTTTACAGCAGTGGCAGCCAAGAAATCCAAATTTAGACGTTACCATATTCCTGGCCAAGTTACTATCGACCCAGTTAACATCTACAGGCGCGGATCCAGGGAGGGGGCGGAATGGGGCGCGCCGCTCCCGGTGTTAATCTGCAAAATCTTGCAAAATCAGCCCATTTTGGAATGCTGTTGAACGTTTCAGGCCTTTCAGCCCCCCGGTCATTTTGACCGTTTTTCAAATCGGGATCCGCCACTGTCATACCGTCACCTCTTGTGTTGCCTGCGAATCCATTCCTGCGAATCGTAGGCCATAGTATTAAACTCTAACAAGATACAAGTTCCCAGCGAGTTCAAGTATGGAACAGCAGACCTCTATTCAGTAATCGATTCATATGAATGTGACACGTACCATTCCCGGGCGTACCATTCTTGCGAAGTGAAAATTCAAGGAGGGCGCAGGATTCTGTTATATGTTATTGTGAGGAATGCTACGGCCTGAAATTACCACATTGTGCGTTGCCATACATGTCAATCATTTATCAAGCTTCTCTCAACACAGGCCACTTGCCAGATGTCTGGAAAATGGCTAATATTCACCAGATATAAAAAGTGATCGCACCCAAAAGCATGAATATCGCCCTGTTTCTGTAGTTTCGGTTCCATGTTAAAGTCTTAGAACATGGTAGTCCAGTCAATAAATGAAAACCTTTTGCAACCATAACACATTAACATTCACAACAACATGGCTTCAGAGCAGCAGCCCATTCTTGCGAAACTCAACTAACCAAACCATCCATGACTTTTACCACTCCCTCAATAAACGTAACCAGTCTGATGTTATTATCAGGGATTTTTCCAAAGCTTTCGACTGTGTTCCTCATAATCGTTTATTGCTCAAATTAGATCAATATGGTGTAGGTGGTAAGGTCAAGGAATGGTTGTCTGGATTCCTTAAAGGAGAACCTGTATCAAGAATAACTTACACAATATACGCTATAAAAACCATTATTGAACACATATGGAGTGGTTTCATGGGAAAACGTAATTATACTAACCATAAAATGAATTAAAAGCATTTTGTCTGACCATGCGCTATTTGAAATTCGCGCTACTGTATATGGGATATGCATTTGTGTTATGCGATACGGACGGCACAGTAGCGTCATACATCTTCACACATGATGCTTTCATAATGTGTATTTCCTATGGCATGTATGACCTAAACGTGCCGGTCGTATCGCATAACATGTTATACACTAGCGCGATTTTTAAATAGCACATGGTCAGACGAGATGGTTTTAATTCATTATTAGGGTTATATAATTCCGTTTTTCTATGAAACCACTCGATATGTGGTCAATAATTATTTTATAGTGTATATTGTTTAATATTATTCGTTGTACGGGTTCTCATTTAAGGGACGCAAACAGCGTGTTGTTGTTGGAGGGGAACATTCAAACTGGACCAGCGTGGACTCGGGCGTCCCCCAGTGCAGGGGACGGTACTGGGTCCCTTACTATTTTTAGCGTATATAAATGACCTGCCAGATGACCTGCACTGTACAGTGCGTCTGTTCGCAGACGACTGTGTCATTTATAATAACATCAATAGTACCCGTGATGCAGAGTTACTCCAAAAAGACCTTGAGACTCTTTCCGCTTGGGAGAAACGCTGGCAAATGAAGTTCAACCCCGACAAATGCTATGTTCTCCGTATACCATCTTCTAAATCTCCAATCATATCCACCTACACTCTGGGCAACTCTGTACTCCAGGAAACACGAACTCGCACAAATCTCGGTGTCGACATCCAACAAGATTTGAAATGGAATACCCACATCAATAGAATCTCATCTTCTGCCAGCAAAACTTTAAGATTTGTGCGCAGAAACCTCCATTCTTGCACCAAAGAAACCAAAGCTCAAGCTTATACAAAACACTTGTGCGCCCATAGTGTTTGATACTGCTCCGCAAGTATGGGATTCCTTAACACCAACGAACACACATGAAAATTGGAAAAAATCCAAGGCGAGCTGCAAGATGGTAGTCAATAATATTATTGGAGATGAGTGGTGTCCCCGACTATGCATCAACTTCGAGTGGGAGTCCTTAGCTACCAGGAGGAAAGCAACGATTGAACATCCTGCACACAGCCATAGGGGGGGCAACCTAAGCATACCGGTGGGTGTGAAGGCATATATAGTCCGGCGGGAGCCAAGTCCGGGGCTCCATAGACGATAACGGAATAAAGCGTGAAACTATGTTGCGTGAAGATTCATCTGAATCGATTGCCCTATTGTTCCCCCTTGTTCCCGACTATGAGTACGCCGACAATAATTACTTGCTACACGCGGTGCGAAATTACCTTCAGCCTGCTCAAAGCTGAACTCGCCGTTCTAAAGCAAACAACTTCATCGAACATTACCACGCCTTGATTGCCATAAGCTTCCTTCATACCTCGGACCAATTAGAGATTGGAATAATTTACAGAACCCATATCTTCAATAACACGAACCGGACCAATTTAAATCAGCTGTGTCAAATTTCTTCAAGAGCCAATCAAGGCAGACTAAGTTTTTTCATCAAGCATTGCGCACACCATTTCCTGCACGGTGTTTGTCCCACCCAGGGATGTTGTGCAGTATCCAAGTAGCAACTAGAATTTGAATAAATTTTATTTAGTTGCATGTGAGTACTGAGTGAGTTATATGTCCTCCAACATAATCCGGCGTGCACTGCATTTGAATCTTTCATTTTCCCTCGGCCAATAAATTATTACTCAAACTATATACTCCACTTGAAAGCAATGTTCAGCGAAGTGTGCTCTAAGGCCATCCCATCAAAGCTGAGACTAGGAAAATATTGTTAATTTTTTTCAAAACACTGGTGTCCCTAAAAAATGTGAAAATTCTGATTTTTTGCGCACTGGTGTAAAGCTCTCTATCAAAAATATCCCCATATGAAAAGATTAAGCTGAGCACTGTTTCTTTTGGTACCAAATTGTTAAATATTTATTTATAGGAGGCAAATACGAAATTCCTCGCTATGTTTTCTATTGAAATATAGCATATTCAAATCACCTTTTGTTTTTAATTAAGTTATTTTGTTACAATATTCTAATGTAGTGGTCGAATCTATATGATTTCACTACATATCACGGAAATAATGGGATGACTCGAAATGCTTTCTTTGTACCTTTAAATTCAGGAGATTAAGCTTGGTATATTATGTACACATTTCCATTCACAATTGTCGAATAAATTTTAACGCTATTTTAGCAACGGTCTGACAGTTCACAAATATCAACAATTACAATCTTACGAGAATAAGAAATTTTCACTGATCAATCCGTGCGAACATCTCAACAGCCGGTCCTATTCTGTGGAACATTTGGGGAAACATCTACAAAATTCGAAACCAGTACCTCACTTTATCAAACAATTTAAAAGTTAACTTATTTCAATATAAGAAAGTTTTTGCATATTTTAGTTATACTGCTTTGTGTTTTGATTTTCAATTTGAGTAAATTTGAATCATGGTGATTGAGCCTTTTTATCGGTTTTTGTTGTTGGCATGTCCTTATTTAATATTTATATTGATACTTTCAGAGGTTGATTCTAGCCCCTCTGGTCTTATTGGCCTATTTGGTCAACTCCTCCGTAAATTTTTGTTTCGGTAATTTGCTTATGTGTAACATGATTTTTTGAGTGAGGACTGACTCGGAAAGTTCACATAGGCCCATTTTGCAATTTCAGGTCATGAGTCTATGCTTCCTATTCGACCTACAACGGTAAAGAATAAGGCACTCGATTCAGTTGACTTTTGCGCAACATTGGTTTTCACGCTTTATTCTGTTTTGCCCCTTCAATGGAACCGACTTTCACCCGGCGGGCTATAATTATTTTCATACCGGTTTCCCAATATACCATTTATTCCCGGGGGGTGCACTCCCTAAAATAGGTGACGGGGATGTTCGGCACTAGGAACCTCCTTTTTGAAACCTGCTGTCAATGAAGAACCCCTTTTTTAAACCTGCTGTCAATGAAGACCCTTTTCTGAAACCTGCTGTCAATGAAGACCCCTTTTTTAACCTGTTCACTGAAAGCCCTCCCTTTTTCTTTACTCTCAGTTCATGCCTCCCATTTTTCATCAAATGTTCACTGAATGACCCCCTTATGTTCCCCCCCCCCTTTTAATTCATGCTCTCACAGAAAGCCCTTTAATGTTATAACAATATAAACTGGTTTTGAATGGTTAGAATTTGCCCAGAATCCCCCCCTTTGTTTTCACAAAATGTGAGAGGCTCATGATTGACCCCCAGTTTTGCATCCTCCTCACCAAATGACACCCTTTTTTCCCTTAAAGTTCCTCAGCGAATGCCCCCTACTTCGAAGTCCAAGCCGCACATCCCCGTCCCTTTCATATATGAGTGCTCCCCCCCGGCCTTTAGTCTCTAAATTTTGTAAATAGTATGATTTCACTCCTGAAAATTTTAATGGATTATAGGTCTAATTTTATGTGTTTACTAATCAACCGCAGTCATTTTCATGCAGGCTTTCATTGATTTCTAAGGTCTATTCCTTGTAAACTTTAAATACAAAAGGGTCTCACCATTTTGTGTGGTTGACTGAAAGTTATGGTAACATCAATTTTCAGTGAAAACAAGCCATATTTTATAGTAAGCATTTCGTAAAAAAAATATATAAAAATAAAAAACCCGCCTCCTCCTCACTTTTAGAGGCCATTGTCCCGGGAGGGGGGGGGGGGGCACTCCTAAAAATAGGTGATGGGGATTGCGGCACTATTGACTCCCTTTTTAAACCTGCTGTCACTGAAGACCCTTTTTTTAAATCTGTCACTGAAAGACCTGCCGCTTTTTTTACGGCCGACCAGAGAGCTTTCCTGAGAGGGTCGCCCTCATTCCACGACGCCCCTCTTTTTAATGTTATAACAATATAAACTGGGTTTGAATGGTTAGAATTTGCCCGAGAATGACCCCCTTTTTTCACAAAATCTGAGAGGCTCAGTGATTGACTCCCATTTTTGCCCAAAATCCTCGCTCACCAAATGACCCCCCTTTTCCCCTTAAAAGTTTCCTCAGCTAATGCCCCCTACTTTGAAGTCCAATCCGCCATCCCCGTCACTTATGGTATATGAGTGTCCCCCCCCCCCCGGAAATATATTCCTCAAAACAAAGTGTCCCGTATTATAGTCCAAGCACATAATTAGGCGACCATTCGCGTATGTTCAAGTTTGTCAATCAGCGCGGCGATTATTGTTATGGTTTGAATGTGTAGTTATGGGCGGGGCATGTTCGAACAAATATGATTTAAAATGTTCAAAAAATGTCCTATTTGAGTTCGGGTTTTGACTAACTGACACAATATTTCACGAAAGTAAACTTCCTGTTTTAATAAGCTTAACTTTTCACAGATATATCTTCACGGCCGACTTTTGTTCTTCCCCGTTCAAATTACGTTCCCGCGCAAATTGGTCGCCTTATTCTGTCCCTACTATAGAAAAGTTAGTCATGCAAATCAGTCGTTTTATCATTCATAATATGTATTCATCTGGAAACATGTTTTGCTATGCTGTGAAGATAACCTCCCATAGTTTAAACTCGATTTCATGATTACAAATATTTTCATTACCTCTAAATTTAACACTTTAAATGACAAATTAATGACTGACGAATTTTAATGTTTGTCAAATGACACCATTAAAATTGACTAATTAAAGACGTCTTTAGACTCACCATGACTAGAATAGTTTGTCAAGCACAAAAATGACGAATTTAGTACACATTGTCGTTGTCTTTTGACGAATTTTGGTCATTAAAAGTTCTAATTTTTAAGTTGTAGGAAATATTTGCATTATGAAATTTAATTCCGAAAATCGTTAAAAAAGTATCTTTTTAATTCAACCACTTTTAGGCATATTATTTTGTGGCTATAAAAAATAATATGCAAGACTAATATTTACTTAGTCAAATAAGACCCTTTTTTTGACTAATTATATTCTCAGTATCGAGAAACTAATCATTTTAATGCGGTCCTATACTTTCACTTGATTGTGATATCAAGTAGACTCAATTTGGATGATAAGGGACGCACCAGTTAATTTCCAGGGGGGCTAGGAAGTTTAGTTTGGAGATGATTTTTTTTTTCTCGGCTGATAAGAAGGTGATTTTTTTTTTTGCACAAGCTTGGGGTATTTTTTTTTCTTTACAAGCTTGGGGGTGAATGTGTTTTTTAATCATTACAGTTTTGTTTTCTTTTTCATCGCCAAGGTATTTTTTTTTTTTAAAAGCTGTGGTGGATTTCTTAATCATTTTATGTTGCACATTTGTCCTATGGGGTTTAAGGCCGCCAGAGGTTCGACTTTTTGAACGATGATTGAGGACGGGCTCTTTTTGAAAGACGTTTATTGGTCAACCCTCCCTACTATGGCTGTACACTGCATTTTGTAGATGGACATAAATAAATGTACCCCCCTCAACCAACATTCTTGTCTATCCACAGTCATTGGTCAATACACATGATCATTGGTTTCATAAAATGTTACATATATTTTTCATTTTCATCTCCCATTCACGGTAAAAAAAAACCCCCTAATTTTTTAAAATTGTTAAAAATTTTATTCTGGTGAAATACAATGCATTGATATTTGAAGAAACAGAAACACTTTCCTTAAACCACAGTACCATAATAATTTAAAAGCAGAATCACAGCACTTTTCATCAACACATTGAATATACTCAAAACAGGACATCAGTATATTTTCATTGTTGTGTTTCATTCCGTTTTTACATACACATTGAAACCCCCTTATTAGGCCTATCACTTTCATACAATTCCCAATAAAGAACTTTGAGATAAGATTTCAGATGCTCACCTTTTTAATGATAACTAACTTTATTTTTTATTCTGATTAATCTTACCTTGTCTGAGGAAAGATCTTTAAATGGACACAATGGCATAAAAAAATATTCAGACATAATAAAATAGACCCTTACTTAAACTCATTTCCAGTTGAAGTGTTGGAACTTGTAGAATTTTTTGCCAAAATCGTTACTAGTATAAGTTCAGGCAAAAATTTCCATGCTGTAACCATGTTTCCTTCTAAGCCCATGTCATGATTTGGCTCATCTTTGGGTAATGTTGCTGTTCATAACCATATCAAAAGTTTGCCTTTCTTGTAAACAAACAATTTCAGCAAAGTTTAGCATTTTGCTTCAGAGACACGGACCTGCCACATTTTTAGATTGCCAAACTGAAAATCCTGAAGAGGTAACACTGATATCCAGTCCTGTACAAAACAGTATTATATATTCAACTATGGTTAAATGTGTTATTTACCAACTGTGCAATCCCATTGCAGGCTTTCGAATATTAATGGTTATTCAGAATTAGATAGTAGATTGTTATTATACGTTGATATTAAGACTTACTTTTTACTGTATTTTCTTATTTAAGTAATGGTTAGAAGTCTACAATATCTTTTATGTGTTAAAAGCAGAACCCGAGTCCCGAGGGCTTCTCAATTTAATAGAAACATTTATAAAGAAGTGGCATGTTTAGAAAATTGTGATTTAATCATGATTTTCTGGAGCATGCTAGAATACTTCTCATTATAATTATTCAGGGTATTAGAAAATTAAAGATGAAAAGTGAGTTATTTGATATGGGTGCTTCCTGTTTAGGATCAAAGTTATTGGTCTTCTGGCTCAAAACCAATTTTGATTGTTTTGATGATGAATGGTTCAGTCAAAACATGTGCCATTGTTATAAAAGTGGTTCTGGTTGAGTACTTGTAGATGTGACATACATTGTGCTTTTTATCGTATTTGAATAAAACAATGAAAAACAAACAATATTGTCTGAATTGGCAGTTTTTCACTCTTGTGATATGTCCCCTTGTTTTTATCCACAATTTCCTTATTTTCTAGAGGATGAATGCTAATTGAAATGGAAGCAGAGGCATCTGAAATTCCTAAGTTTTTTCATTTTCATGGCGAATTTATTCAATCTAAGTGACCGATGGTGAGTTTGGAAAACCTCTTAAATCCTTTGGCCCCCGGAAGGCATGTATAGTGATATAACCCCTTGGTATTCTCTGTTGTTCAGAAGAGTGCAGAGGTTGTGTGGAATTACAAGTCCAGGAAGGTCTAGTGCACTATAAATCCCTACAAACTGAATACAAGCTGTGTGTTGGGCTTCCCAGGGCCGGGTGGGGGGACTCCTATATGATGGCTGATAGCAACTGCCAGTCGATACCTTCTTAAGTTTGTTCAAACTGTCGGCATCCAAAACAATCTTTTCATGTGATCTGTATCCAAACCCTAACCTCCTTTTTTTTCTCAGTCACCCTTTTTGCTTTGTAATCTGATCCACTCAGGGACCCAAAAACCCCTATTTTACATTCTCCGGCTTACACATCATTTGACCCATCACATTCAGGTTACTGCATATTAATAGAGTTCTATCTAACTGCTGAAAGCAGGTAGTTCATCAATGCTCATATCTAACTGCTTATAGCAGGTGTTTCAATTAATGCTCATATCTACAACTGGTAAAAGGTATGTCACAATGTTCATATACCTCCTGCTGATAGCATGTATCATCATTCATGCCCATAGCGACTGCTGAATCAGGTATTTCACCATCCCCATCTACTGCTGACAGCAGTCGTTCATCAATACTCATATCTACTATTGACCGCAGGTAGTTCATCAATACCCCTATCTACTGCTGATAGCAGTAGTTCATCAATACCCATATCTACTGCTGATAAGCATGTAGTTTCATCATGCTCATTGTCCTATTGATGATAGGCAGGTGGTTTATCAATTCTCTCTTCTATGGGGTACTACTCATCAGAAGGGTGAGATAGGTATGTTGCCACGCAGCTCAGCTTTCACGCGTGGTTTACTATGTACAAGATGGCGCAAAAATTTGAAATCTCAAACAACAATGGGTCGTGACTGAGCTAAATTTTGCAACTTTTGTTAAATTCTACAAATTAGCAGGAATTTTGGGCAAAAAGGCAGATTCCGACAGGATAACTTAGCATATACCGAAAGACCAATGATAAAGTGTGATTTTTTTTTGTCCCCTCCTTGGCCGGGCGATTTGTTTTTTTTTTTTTTACAATGACAAATGGTGATTTTTTTTTTCTTGTCTCCTCTCTGAGTGAATTAATTTTCCTTTCACAGTCTAATGGTGATTTTTTTTTCTTTCAACACTCTAAGGGTGATTTTTTGGTTTTCTTTCACCTCTAAGGGTGATTTTTTTTTTCTCAAAACTTCCTAACCCCCCCCCCTGGATATCTAATGGTGCGTCCTAAGCCTATCAATTTATAATGAACATTTTTTGAATGATATTTCGAAAAAATACGCAAAATTTGACACACGACCATAAATATCAGATAGACATGTCGCGCATTGCGGCATCATGAATAAAGGTGCCCTCGAAGTTACTACCCTTCATCAATTTACGTTACTACGCATTCAATCAATTTAAGTTCCATGGAAACTACGCTAAATCAATGGTACGGGTTATTCCATTTTCCACCATATGTCCGGGTTTTTCTCTATGCATTGTGTTCCGTTTTCATCCCGAGGTTTAACGAGGAGAAACTAATGAGGAGATGGAAGCATAGGCTATTTATTCCCGGATTAAAAGTGGACTTGTAAGTAAACAAAATGAAAACACTAAAGTTACGACCCAGATCAATTACCAATTCACCGGTCTGTTAATGTGGATCCACCACCCCCTGGTATCCACGCAAAGATAAATGAAGTTCCCAATCAATGTCAAAGATGGCTTCCTCAGTCACTTTCTAGCTCGAGAGTGCTATGGGTTTTTAAAACCCCATTTTAGAGGATTGAAAATGACTGATTTCCCTTTCTATGGCTGATCGATTGTGCATCTTCAGTCAGCAATATCTCACGTTTTATGCAATTTCTCAGCACGCTTGCCCTGTCGTGTTGAAGCGATTATGTATCGTGTATATCACCCCCATCACAATGGACCACTATGCACAACAACGAAAGGCCGATCATGCCGATGGCATGGATTCTGGCATGCCTGCGAAGGCGAAGAACGATTGCCAGATCTACGACAGTCTCTCTCAGACGAGGGAAGCGTAAGTTCCATTCCTTCATGGTTTCTTTCTATTTCACTCATTGCACATTACGGATGTACAGTATCAGTATCACATATTTATCATGTTTATAGATAAACAATGAAACATCATTGCGATTGGGGATATAAAATAAGGAAGTGTCTATACAGATGATCGTGTCAATATTCGCTCGAAATGGCTATTTCACACGTCATCGTCTGTGAGAAAGTGAATGGCTTTGGCTGCTGGATAGGTCGTTTCGGTACCAGAAGCAACGGTAGGGTTGTATCCCCCGGGGTCTTCAACTACTGTTGCGGACAATATGGGAGTCAGCGACACATGAACTGCCCTTCAAGAGCAGTATGCCTGCGAAGTTAAATCACACCTACGCTCCCCTTGATCAATATGACAGGGATAATTTTAACTAACGGCACTTTGCGGTCAGCACATATCAATGCGATTTACTCACTTTTGATGCAAAATCAGCAATTTTATCTCCTGATCCTGTGGAAGGTTTCGAGCAACGCCTGCTGTTGACAAAAGGGTCTATCTTGTTGACAAACTCGATCCAGGTCAGTGATCAATACGGCAGTCCGGTAAGTACGTAATTCCTTTTTCTAAAATTTAAGAAAAAAAATTGAAACCAGTTTTGAAATTCTCAAAATGGATAATACCAGAAAGGCATTGTGTGTAACAATGGATTCGCCCTAGAGATTGCGTGGTAACCGTTTTTTCCGGTTTGCAAGTACGAGTCCCCGACAAAACTCAATTTCTGCTAATGTTCTATAGTCTCAGCCCCATTACGATACATATATATAAACAACACATATTAGCGGACCCTCTTATGCAAAACTTTCATAGGCCCCACCGTTTTCCGGAGATATTTAGATTTAGTTTCATTTAACCACATTCCTCTTGACGGACTGATGACGTTACTCTCTCGCGCAGTACCAATTTAGATAAGATCTTTCGCAGTCTGTGATACATACTACACACTTTCCGGACCCGCCGGAAAGGGTAAGGCGTGTTGGGCTGATTGCATTTTACTCTTGTTCCGGGGCTTGTTCGTGTTATCGATAAATCTTTGTCCTTTGTCTTTTTCAGTCGTTTCTAGGTTAGTAGCCCATCACACCCCGGACAACATAGCTTCAAACTTTATAAAACGACACGAACAAACTAATACGACGTCTACAACCGAACAAGCTCCAATCCCCGCGGTATCGATCAATTATAATATTGCTTAATCTTACAACATAGCCCCAAAAATTTACCCTTTTGCAGCCCAAAACCGAACCTAGATGGACTCCTGACTCACATGGTAAGCGTGGTAGGTACAACAGAGTGAGCTTTGATAACTGTGCATGTAGCGTTGGTTTGACAGGTTTCGAAATATTCTTGCAATTTTTGGGAGTGATACGACAACACAATACGGACGCAGTTACTACCACAGAAGCCACTTTTAAAGCTATTCTGCCACCACAGAACACTGATGCAAACTGTGTAAGTATTGTAAAAGGAGCATTTCCAAGTGCTCTGACATTGTTGGACCATTGTTAAGGTGGTCAACGTTGGCTTGGTACAGGGCAGTGTGACTCACTATGATAGGCGTACGTGAGTGTGCATTTGGTGTGCTTCTATGGATATTGGTCCACAAAAATATGCTCCAGGATATATGGGCACGACAATATGTCCTGGAGCATAAATATCTGTCTAATATGGCCACAGGACAGCATTTGCATATGTGTCATGGAGCATAAATAACAAACGGAGCTATATTGAATTATGCCGTGGACATCTGGAAAAATAGTCAAATATTTGGTCCGGACCAAATTGTCCCATATGTCCTCGACATAAATAAAAACGGAGCATATTTGAATATTGCTCATGGAGCTATTGAATACACAAATGGTCCAGGATTGGCTATATAGGTTAAGCAGTGGGAACATTCTAATAAAATACGCCCAGGTACCATTTGACTATGTTGTCTGGGAGATGTGCACTAAAATTTGACCAGATTTCTCCAGATTACCATATGGTCAACCACCACGATCATTCGTGTAAATATCCTCCGCCCGAAATGACTATTGAAATGTCATCGTGTCTATCACATCGCCCGAAAGGGCTATTGACATGATCATCGTGTCAAATAAGTCACACTGAAAGGCATATTGACACGAATCATCGTGTCAAATATCCTTCGCGCGACATAAATAAACACAACTAGTGAGTGAAACATGTGATTGAACTTGTAGCCTTCAATGAAGTATTTCCCTCCCTCGCCTAAGTAATTATGCACTTTGAGTCATGAATGGAACATATGGAATATAGTGGGTCTAAAGTCAAAGTTTGACTTAGACCCACTATATTCCATATTTCTTTATCATTTTGTGTAATTTTATGGGATTTTGTTTTCTAATATTTTTGATACATTTTGGATAAGTCAATGTCAAAATCCCATGTGTAACTCAAATTCATCTCGGCCGATTCGCCTGGTCAGTGCAGTGGTGTATGGGGGGGGGGGGCATGTTGTCAATATCATGGATGTAGGTATAAAGACTGCATTCAAGCCACAAAGTATGAAAATAATGCTGCCTGAATGGCTCAAATTTAACCAGTCAGTTTTCTCTCAGTTTGTGGGCCGTTGCACCATACTACAAACAAATTTGATTAATTGACAACATCATGTGTATTTTCACATTTTTAAATTGTACCATTTTTTATTAATTAAATCTTTACAGGAGTTCAAAGGCAGGACAAGACGGTTCTAGTCTCCCCCAACCTCGCAGTCATCATTTTCAGTCTTTAGTGTAAAAGACGGGAAGGGAATGATAAAGATAAGAGAAAGGTGCCCAGGGACATCTAGGGCAGGGACCAAAAACTACCAGTAATCCAGGCTGGGAAAGCCATGGTTAGCCAGAGTGGGGAAGTCAGGGAAGGATTCAGGAAGAAGGCCTTGAAGGAGAATTGAAGGATTTCAGACAAGACTTTCAGCAATTTGAGTGAGTTGAACCATACACAATCTTGGTCAAAAGTGTTAGAACACTTTATTGGCCTACTTGTACTTCAAACGGTCCCCCTCTGTCCCCATGGCAGAGTTGTAGCACATTTTAGTGGTGGGTGTATTGATGAAAAATGGACATTGTCGTATGCCTAAAATGTTGTCAAATTGATGAAATGTATTAAAATTGTGCATTTTTTTGCTCTTTGAATAGTGGGTCTAGAGTTTAAACATTGATGTTTAGTGGTGGGCTCTTCACCTGCTGCTACAACTGAGTCATTTATAAACAGACACATGATGGAACAATGCTATCTGGGCAGGGAGGCAGCAAGTGGTCAATATACTTTTATTTTTTTGTTTGTGTGTGTGTTACTGCCTCTTTAACTTTAAAAACAAGGATTCCCGTCATTTTTGCCTCATGTACAACCTAAGGGCCGTATGCCAAAAGAGGTCAAGCCCCGGTCTAAAGTTAGACCTTGCAGGTGGCTCGATTTACTGGGGTGCACAGATACATTGATTTTTCTGCTGTGCATGTAGTCCCAATAAGTGAACTTGCCACCTCACCTGTTTTAAATTGGACGTTATCCTTGGCGTCAAGTACAATCACAGGTTATGAGTTTGAGTTCATAAATAAGGCTCACATCTTGCACTTATTGTGCCTTTATCCCTATACACCTCCACACAATGCACTCAATTGGCCTGTGACCGCTTGCATGAGCCACACAGTTAACAGATAAGGCATGCGCTATTTTACTTCACTACAGGAAAAGTATTGACCAAATTTGTTCGTACCCGCATATATTTTGGAAAATATTAAATTTCAAACATTGTGAAATTCAATCCAACAGGGAGCTATAACAAGTGTGCGACCAGGGCATATTTTTGAGAAAGGAATAAAGCCAGACTACTGGCAATATTCACCCGTGTTGGTGGGGCACAGAGAGTGGGTTGTTCAAGGCGCGTATATCGAAAACCATTCATCGCAGCATGTTCCTACCCGCTATACACACAGATACAGTTATATTCTAATTGGTGTCCAAATTTGATTGGCAGGTGTCACTTAGAAAATGCGACCTTGCCTTGTCAAAAAACCCTTCCTATAGGGCCCAACACAGCCCCAAAAGTACCGTGTCATGTACTCAGTGAGTGGGTAATCAGTCATCCATGCCTCATTAATTGATCCTTGATTGGGGTGATGCCTAGGGCTTGGAAAGCACTTTGGCATAAGGTCAAAGTTGTTGAAATAGATTGAATGTCCATAATGCTCTGCTTGAGTGATCAAAAGGTCGTGTCCTTTTTGCTGTGTGAACCTAACTGCACTATGACTGGTGCAATCATGTGAAGTCCACTTACAAAAACACTGCTTAAATCTTACTGAAAACACTTCTGACGCAAATCAGCTTGGGTTGATGTTAATAGTACTTCCCCAACAGGATGTATCCTTACGCAGCAACATAATCAAACCTAACAATAAAATTGTCCTTGAATCGTCAAGTTGCCTCATCAACTAATGCCAGATTTGTTGAAGTTGAAAATTCGCACTTCCGCTCTCGATAGCAAAGTTCAATGGGCACGACTGTGTGTGAAAAAGCAAGCCCATCGATATCCTTCCAGTCGCAGTCTGAGGATTGTCTGGGCGCAAAACCGAATATTGACCCAAGATCAGTGTTACGGTTTTTTTATTCTCACACGCAGAAATCGCTCCCTACGACTGGAAGTATATAAACCTTATACCTTGACCCAGGTTGACCCCTGTTTGACCCAAAACAGCATCACTTTACAGTGGTTGTTAAAAAAAACCACCGTAGAGTTGATTCTTGGGACTTAGCTCCGAATAAAATTTGGAGTAACCCAACATTGAATGGAAAAATCTCACCTTTGACAGATTTTTCATAAGACTTCAATCATTATAGCAGTGATGTAAACGATTGAAAGATACTTCTTAGCACAAGTGGGAGAAAACAACCATAGCCGT
>JAMKCH010004496.1:0-45206 GCA_023653785.1 Ophioderma brevispina
CTAAGTATAGGCTGTTTAGTGAACAAGCAGGGGGTAGGACATGCCAACCTAACGCAACAGCAAATTCAAAAACGGCATCAACTTCCGGGTGCGTCTGTTTCAAAGACTTAACGGTAGGAGGGTTTGCTCTTCGCATATCGAACGGTTAAAAACAGACTTGACTAAAGTAAAGACTAGGCCTGGTTCACGAATATTTAAATCCTAAAATGACCGTTATGGAAATACACTATTTGCAGCGGGGTTATCCACTAACCCCGACGGATTTGAAAAGTCAATTTTTAACTAATTTATCATGATATACTAAGATTCTTTTGAACTAAGGTTTAAGAGATTATTATTTTTAATGTCACTGGACGAGACTGCCCCTAGTAAATGCCACGTAGCCCAGTTCCCCAAATTACCGTTTGTGGAAATCCCTATTCCCAAATCGAGCAGATGCGTGTCCGTACCCCCCTGGGAAACAAGCAGACACCTGCCGTTGGTGGCGACATTCGGCTCTATTTCAACTTGAGTATTTTTTTTTGTGGTGTTGCTAGGTTCAATAAAATCTATAAAATTTCACTAAAGCAACATTGGACATTTTTGAAGAGCGCCCACCCCAATTTTCAAAATTGATTTTTGGCCACAGTTACGTTGGTAATGTCTAGGAAACTATACCTGCGAACGAGAATGCTAACAAAATGCGTATTGATCACAAAATAAGCGATTAATTGTTGTAATTAGAATTGGATCCCAGATTGGACTTAACGGCAGAGCCTGGAAATGCTACGTTTATGTCCGTCCTGATGAAATAGTGCCACTCGAGAAAAATAACCTCTAACTTGAACTTGCCCGAACTATTAAAAACAACTAATGGATGAGAGTAGCCACGTACATGGCGCTATTTACCGGCTATTTCACCTTGGAAGGCCGTGTTCAGCAGCCGTTGAATTATTATCGGGGATCCCCGATAATAAATTAGTCTCGTACAAAATTCCTTCGTTTGTGACACCAGACATGTTCGAGCTTAACCATTCAACCATTCACAGGTATAGTTGACTAACCAGTTACCATGGCAAAAACCTGTAAAAATCTCCAAATTTTGGAAAAATTGGGGGCGCCCCCTTCAAAAAAAGTTGCTAATATGCTTTAACACCAACTATTGGGGCACTCTGTGTGGAAGGTTAGCTATTGTGCTCTGTTCACTGATATGCCACCATTGGTTGGCCAAATCCTTGTCATTGTATTCCCTGTTCACTAATCCACGCAAAACACACAGCCCAGCTTTAGTGAGCCCAATAGTTCAGTGCAGTTGCCAGCTGGAGGTCACAAGTTGGCAGCTCAATCCTGTGACTTAAAAAGAAGTCAGTTTAAGGACACATTTTTTCACTTAATTTGTTATTTATATCCTAGTTAAAGTAACTAAGTTAATATCCCTATATGCCTGAGATAACAGTTGATGTGTGCCAAGTTGCTTTCCAATTAGACCCCGAACAAAAGCAACTGGCCTGTTGGTATTTCATCCCCATATGCTTCTTTGGCAGCCGATTGAATTGCGCCCCGGCACTGGGTTTATATATCAAAAATTCCACTTGACAATGGTGCACTACCATCCACTGGCTCCAGGCAAATATTGCACAATTTTTAAAAAAGGGGACAGGACGAGGCATCCAATTATCGCCCTGTCTCACTAACATCAATATGCTGTAAAGTACTCGAACATATCATTCATTCGAACATCATGACTATTGACAGTACTCATACTCAATACTTACAGATAAACAACACGGTTTCAGAACAGACCCCAGCTTACAGAATCCCAATTAATACTCACCATTCAAGATCTGCTCATTAATAAATTACAAATCTCAAGTTGACATGATTTTCTATGGACTTTTCAAAAGCGTGTGATTGAGTACCCCACAACCGGCTCCTAAACAAATTAAAAACGTTACCGGCATACACAACAAAACCACTACGCTTGGTCTCTAGCTTCTCAGGCGCCGTGAGCAGAGGGTCGTAGTCGGTGGCGAAAACTCGACATGGTCCAATGTATTTCGGGCCCGTCTCAGGGACGTGCGTGGTATACACCGAGAGGGTGCCTGGAGTCATTATCAACGACAACTACCCCGCCTGCCTCCCCCTACCAGACAAAACATTAATTCCAGTGTCCGTTATTCGAGACGATTGCGTACTTTACAGAGAAATCCAAAAACGAAATTTGATTCCCAATCACTTCAAGATGACTCAACACCCTGGTCACTTGGGAAACATAATGGCAAATGCACTCAATACCAGAAAGAAATGTTGTGTTGATGAGGACTCACACAGCAAAGATCAACATTTCAATTACAAACTCGGGGATTCATTTCTGCACGAAACAGACAGTCACTCATACCTAGGAGTCACCATTAACCAAATAAAAACTACGTGGAAGTCCCACATTGATTCAATCATGCACTGCAAAACCTGACCCTTGGTTTTATTTAAAGTAAACTAATTTTCATGTCCTCAACCCATCAAAGTGTCGGCTTATCAGACCCGGGTTCGACCCCTAGTGAAACTATCGACAGTATGGGGACCCATATACCAACGTTCCACGATTAAAGTTGAAATGGTGCAGCGGAGAGCGGACACGCTGTTTGCCTTAAGATTACAAGTCCAAATCAAAAGGTGTGTTACAGACATGCAAAAAGCTAGACTGGGTTCCACTCTCAACCAGGAGACAAGATGTCGTCTCACCGTTCTTCATAAGCCATCCACGGTCACATATCCTACATAGGGAAACCTTCCCCTTCAGGCCTCTTCAACGATCCTCACGGCACTACAACTCCAAAGCTTTTACAACACATAGGCTGCAGAATCGCACGGACTGTTTTACAAAAAAACTCCTTTTCCCAGAACAATTAAAGACTGGGAACAACATTGGCGGAGAATATTGCAACCATATCAGACACCATCTTATTAAGCAAGCAATTGAAAACTACATGTATCGTAAACAAGCAAGCAACTACACAGCAAGACTAATTTAAACATCTGCATGCGCACAATTCATGGCCGTTTGACTCCTTGTAGGAGTGTGGGACAGTACTCTACTCAAGACTCAAGACCAAACTCTCACTACTACAAATTAATATTCTTTCATACCAACATCATTTTGAATTTTGTGAAAAAAATAAAAAACTTTCTATTTTTTTCTGATCGTTCCTAGCTATTTGGCCGACCCGCAACGATTGAATTTCCAATGCTCAGGGATATAGCTACGGCGGTCGGCGGTGGTCGGCCATTACCAGCACTTGCTCTCCACCACTGGACACAAGGAAGGTCATTTGGGAGGTGCCGACCGGCAATTTACTTCCGTGAAATGAAAAATACCACATAAATAGCAAATAAACTCTATTTTGCCTTAGTGCCTAAGTGTAGTAAATTTTAAAGATTTACAAACGGCATCGGATAGCTAGCTATAACCCTGCCAAGGCTGTGACACACAAAATCACCAAACTTTAGCTGCAAATTTTCTCACCCCCCATATTTCTTGTGCACACTATCACCAGCTAATATGAAAATCTAAATTCTGTCGTTATTACATGAATAAGATGATTTACGTGATTTTAGAGAAAATTTTCCAAGACCTCCGTTTTAATGTGTGCATCACGATGCCATCTTTGTACTGACGAAACGCGCAGAGTTGTGGGTAACAATAGTAGTAACAAAAATGGTGTAATGGGTTTAATATGATGTTTTACTTGGTTAAGAGGTCAATTGACGTAAAAATGTTTGTATCGTGGTTTGAGAACTTTTTCAAGTATCGAAATCGGCAAGGGAGTCGGAAATTTGTAATGTTCCCAACTGAAAGCTGAAAATCTACAATTTGCACTTTGTCATCACTCTAAAAGGGTAAAGGCTCCGGGGCATCCCTTTTTAAAATAATACATATCATTTGGGGGGTTTTTTCACATAAAAAGTGTCACTTCGAAGCTGAAATAGTTTTCGAATTGTGTCGCAGAGCATGAAAAAAAAAGTTGCGTGTCCGGTCAGTGGCGGTGCAAATTGGCCGACCGCATGTATGAAGCACGTGCATTTCGACCACTAGTGGTCGAAAGTTGGTACTTACGAAAGCTATTCCAGCTGCCTGAAACAATGACATCAAATTTGGGTTATGCAAAGTCCATATCGCGGAACTTACCGTTTGAATACTGCCTCCACAGGTAGTAGTAGACTAAGCCATTCATATGTCCCACAATATTATTTAGGAATCCCATTGCATATCGAAAAATAGCGTAAAACTTCTGCAAAACGTGCATACTTCAGTGTAGATTTGTCGATGATCAACATGGTGCTATTTAAATTTTTGTTGGGGATATGACGTCGAAAACCAGAAACGAGTCTCTCTTGCCGAACGGCCCGCACGCTTATTGTGGTACACACACGCAACATACTGTTTGAGTGTTGGACGAGATTACAATCCTGGACTGAATATATCCGGGACATTTTACGAAAGCAGTGATATCGCCACCATGTTTGGTAAACAAGACGTGAACCGATGTGAAATAGCTGACACCGGGATTTAAAATTTCGACGATGTGTTCTTGGCAGTAAGGGATCGTTCATAAACGAGTAGAAAATTGTAAACAAAAAAGCCGTTATTAGTCCTGTGATATCGGTAAGTGGAGCATATGTGTTGTAGAAATTCTAAAAATTTTTTGTTTTTGTCTCCTGTCACCCATTGTCACATGTCGCTGTTGTGGGTTTATGTTGGATACTATTGCCCACATCTCAAAGTTTTTGACCCGAGGGGCTACAACCAGAGATGCGGTACCATATCTAACGACCACTTGGCTACTAATGGTGATCTTATGTTGCCAGGTGGTTCGCGCAACGGCACAGTAACGTGTTGCGAGTGGATCGTTGTGATGACCAGAAAACAAATCAGCATGCCAAGGTTTGAAGGACAATATCTCGAGAAAGGAAGGTGATATGGAAAAGATTTTTTATTACATGGCTTTCTCGGATTCTGAATTTCTTTATATATATCACTTTCATACATTAAAAAGTTTTTAAATTTTGGGTAACATAGCATACTAAGTATAAGCCCTTTCAAAATTTCAGGTCAAGAGCATTGATCATGTGATGACAATGCCATTGTGTAGGTAGACAGACCTTAAAAATTGGAATGGGTTCAAGAGGACGTGAAACGCAGTTGACTGGAAGAAAGTACAATTGAAAGAAAAAAATGTTTTGAATGGTGTGATACACTAATCCGTTCTCGAGATATGGCAAATAACGATTTGGGGAAAAATTCAGCCGCTTTTCCCATAGCCTAGGAATAAGATATAGAACACACGGCAACTATCCCACAATGCATTCCGTCTGAGTCTTCCCAGAATGCAATTGTTTCAAGTTATTATAATACGCTAAAATCATGTGTTTTATGACATTACCCAATAATAAATCTACCATGTCAAAAATCATTTGTTAATTAAGTATTGTAACACTGTCCCCCAATTGTTATAAAATATCCCCACAAAAAAAACCAAAAATTAAAAAAAGCAAAAAATAAAAAAAATTACATTGTTGTTCCTAAAAAGTAAGCAAGCGAGGTCACCAAGGAGACCCTAAGATGCCATCACCTGGAAGTGTTATCATTATTGAGCCAATTGAATAATTCATTTGTCATTGTCAATAATGACTTAATAATACCTGTCCTTATTGAAATATGCATAATGCACTTCCGTGTACCCCTAGAATGCAATTGAACAAGTTTAATTGCATGTACAATAATCTTCAACCATACAAATCACAGGTCAAGACAATTCATGATGAAATCAGACAAAATTGTGTTACACATGATGATAGGGTAAAAATAAAAAAAGAAAAGGTTCGCCTACATATAATTCAAGTGACACATTCGTTGCAATGCTTTCCCCTAGAGTCTACCCCCCCCCACACACACACAGTACAGACTCCCAGAGACATGCCCAGTCAGGCCCAAGCAGGCTTGGCCCAAGTATTCCGGTCAAAAATAAGTTCAAGCTTAAATATCCAGTATAATTATAAAATCATGTGGCATAACCCATGGCCATGAACAATTTTATATAAACAACAGTATATGTTTTTTTTGTAACAACGAAGCTTGAACTTGCATTGCAACGACCTTGAACTTTACGTAAATGAGGCTTGTTTTACGCACATCACGACATCAAGCTACATCATTGTGCAGCCACCATGTGGAATCTTTGAGGCATCCTATATTGCACCCAAAGGGCACATTTTTTAAATCGAAAAACTACATATTTTTTTATCGCGGGGAACATGTTAACTTGGTCGAGACACTTGCCTTGTTAGATTAATTCCATTGTGATTTTTGACGAAAAAAAATCAAAAATCGTCCACTCGAACGAACACCCGGAAGTGTTGATTCGCTGTCATTTTCCATGCAAAATATGTCAACCTAGCTCAATTCCGTTTTATAAATGAAGTTTGACCTTTAACTAGCTATCCCGGATGTGGGAACTATTTATTTCTGACCGTATTTATAAAAATAAAAAAAATCAATGCGGCCTGTCTCCAACTCCCCTAGAACGCTACCAGTAAACTGAAATTCAAGATGGTGGATTTCGCGAAAGGGTTCATCGAGTGAGAAGGCTACTAGCAGTTCGCCGTCCCCCCCCCCGCCCGGCCGCCACCGATGTTGTAAACTGGCGATCCTACATTGTGGGTAATATCCGAAGAGCTTTTTGTAGATAACAAACCGAGGCTGCTGTACAATTTCAATTTGACGTTTTCACAAAAACTTACTTAAACTCTGGTTTTTAAACAGGTTATCCTTTTTCAGTTGTTTAATATCATTATTCAACGTATTAATAACTTCATGAAGGATTGAGACTGCTCTAGTTCATAAAACCCAAGTAAGTAAGAGATATTGGTGTGAAAACGGGGCCAAGTTCACCACATTGAAATTATGCAGTAGCCGTTTTTTAATCTACAAAAAGATCATCAGATATTACCCACAATGCAGCTTGCATCTGAAAATTATTGGAAAGGGCTTATTCTGTCACCACAATCCTTCAACATGCAGTTTTATTCCGTTGAGCTGCCGAATTCATAGGGTGGTGGGCACAATACTAAATTCTTTTCCGAGTTCTCAATTGAAGTCAGTTTAGCAAATTTACTTATTTTTGCGTTTTTGGTGTACGGTAAGACATCGGATCGGTTAAAGAAAACCATTTTAAATGTTTGAAGTAGTGTCAGGAAGAAATATAAACTTTAAAAAGAGCAAAATTTGAATGCCACTTTCAAGGACGATAATTTTCGCTTCACAGACATGTGATAACAGATTGATTTCATTTAACAGGTTTCTGAAGTCCGTGTGATCTTTCTAACAAATCTACTTTCCAAATATTCTAAAAGAAATTTCTATGTCTTTTGTTTCTTCTACATGTGGCACAAAAAATGGCCGTTCTACAGTAATTAAAAAAATGAGAAATTCACAAAGGATATTTTGAGTAATACATAAATACAATTCTAAACAAAACACATTTTTTGCGCACATTACAATGGCAACGAAAATTCAGTCAAAAAGATTTTGCAGTGTGAATTGATAGTGAAAGAATGGAAGATTGAGATACCAAGTCTCAGTTTGTGAGGTGAATTATGCATTAAAGGCTTATTAAATTGAGTTTGTGTTTTATTTCTTTATATCACAGATACAGATCCTGAAAATCTTGGGAAGCTTGAAGCTCCGTAGGGATCCAGGTAGAGAAAATGCATACGACCTTGAAGCGAACCTTGCTGTCCTCAAATTGTAGCGTTTGATGAAGGGAAACATGGTCATCTGGCCTAAAGTTGAGTTGATTGGTAGATCATGGCCACATCAACTTGCAGTTCTTATTTTTGAAACCCTTTTCAAATTAAGTTAATGCGAAAAAAAAAAAAGCTTTATTTTTTGGGGGGGGGATATGGTTAATATATGGGTAGAGAACAAGTTTCTGATATGTAAATTAGCAACTCTTTTTCTCCAATATTTGTATAGTATTGTAAATGAAAATGGAATTCAAGAATCTAATATGTTTGATTGAAATGTGATCCTGGTGGCATGGCATCATAGGGAACGGGCCATGTGCTCTCTAATTAAATGTTAAAATTGCCGGAAAAATTGGCTGGTTGGTTCCCCAGTCAGAAGTAAAAAATATCTTGGTGCCCTACGTGTGATTCCTGGCGAAGACAAGACACACTGCATCTTATCAATATTGGGAGAGACGAGAGACAGGGAGCTTGTTTGATTTTGATTGGTTTGATGAAATATGAAGAAAAGTGAGGGACACAAATTTGCATTGCATAATCTTCCATTGTTATCAATTAGCTTAATTGTGTTTGAAATGGGGATTTATAAAGATGACCTCAGATGACTTTGACTGTTGCAAGTATGGCCCTTGACCGTATAATATGAAGGTTACCGTGTTTGCATATGACCAAGTTTGGTTTTCAAATTGCCTTTAACTTTTACATTAGGGCCATTTGTTTTTTCAGCCCATTTTATTACTTTACTGATTAGACCTTTGAACTTGGTATATGACCCTTGGCCTCAATCATATTGAAGGTTTCCAAGGGGAATCTAGGACCCAGGTAGTAGCAATTGCACTTTTCTCGAATGAGGCCAATTTTATGTTTTCAGCCCAATTTAACTTGACCCATGAGTTTATGACCTTTGACCTTGTATGTAAACATTGACAGCACTTCTTCATTATTATATATGAAGTTTCCCAAGTGGCATCTATGGACCGACGTTCAGTTCTGTGGCAATAGACATTTACTTCTCGATGAGAAACTTTACCTCCGATAGTTTAAACCTATGAAAACACGAAAGACTCATGCAAAATCTTTAGGTGACACAAAATGGAAACCCTTATTGTTTGTTTCACTTCTTTGCAAACAGGTTACCAGCGGAACCCTCATGCATTTTAAAAATTGAAGTTAGCAGCCACAGGCCTCCTAAAGACAATCCCAATCTACCGCCACCAGATTTCATCTTATCAAAAATGTCTCATCGATGAGATACATGTATACTAATTTATGTTAAAAGGCTCTGACTCAGAGATTTCCTGAGGAGGGCGCCCCAATTTCCAAAACAATTGTGTTTTTTGCCTGTACATAATGCTTACAAGTCCATATACTAATCAATGGTGAATTGCTAGCTTAAATCGAATTCCTTCATATAGAAAATCACAACCTTTGTTATAAAATTTCCGGGGGGGATCGGAATTTTTGTTATACACAGGTATCCTATGGGACGTCATACTACACATAATGTTTACTGCATCAAAAGAAAAAACCCGATTCATCTCAAATTTCGAATTGTGCATTTTATATTACTATCTTTGTTCTAGTTGACGATTTTTCATTATACACAAAAAAAGAAATTTCGAATTCTCTGAGTCAGACTTAAGATGTAATTGTAATAATCTAATTTACTGGCATTTTAGGGATCTATTCAGTCAGTTTGAGATAAAAGATGTCATGGTCTGTAAAAGGTTATGACAATGTTATGAAAAAGTACCAGTATTATAGTGTACTGCAAACAGGGATTTTGATTTTACTATGGAAAACACCAAGCAAATCACATTCTAACCCCATGAAATGCTGCTATGGCATGTCTGTCTGAGTGGGATCATTACAATAAAAAAATGAGATGGCACTCTGAGTCACCAATTAAAATGGTGCTTTATATCTCTGTGCAAACAATACTGCCAGTCTTACAGGAGGTCCAATTGCTCAGATGGTGATATCTCTTTCCCACTAAAAATGGATTTTTCTTTTTGTGCTGGAAAAAGATAATAACTATACTTCAATGTGTTTTTTGACTGCAAAATTGATAAAGTGATACGTTTTATCTGAAAAACAGGAGCACCAAACTCTTAGCTTTTTTACAAAATGCCAGCAAACTTACAACTCTACCAGTCATAAAAAATGAGACAATCCTATAGTCTAGCAGATTATATGGGTTCCCATGCACCCCCTTAACACTAAATTCTAACATGATTTTTAGAATCTCTACGACATCTACTTAAAGAATTTTGATGTTACCAAAATCAAATGTTGTCCCACGGGGTCCTTTGGCGGGGCGGCCAGCTTATTGATTAAAGAAGGGAATTAATCGCACAAAGTGGTTCATTTTAGTTGAAAAGTATCTCAAATATTCGCTCATCATAAGGAATCAGAAATATAAAGTTTACAATCTGTGATGTTCAGTTACAGAGATATGGCTGAAAAAGTGATAAAGGTCATTGACCTTTTTGATTGGTCATTGTACGGTGGGGCCAAATTGTCAAAAGGGCTTCAATCTTGACAAAATTGGTGTCAAATTGTTGGTTTGAGCATGATCAATCTGGAAATGTACAGTTTTCCATGATTTAGATCTTCCATTTTGGTTCAATGGTTAGGAAAGAGAGGAGTAGTCCCTAATTCCCATACAAAACAATACAAATTTGATAAAACGTAACTTTACCCTAATTTTACCACCTAACAAACATCCTAGATAGTGCAAACTATACTTTTCTGGATTGCTCATGCTGATAGCTACAATTTGATACAAATTTGCAAGATCCATGCATTTTGAAATTTTCCCTCGGCCAATGAACCTCAAAAGGTCATGACCTTTATCACATTTTCACCCATATCTCTGTAACTGAACGCACAGACATACCAACTTTATATTTCTGATTCCTTAATGATGAGACGAATCATTGAGATACTTTTTCAACTAAATTGAACCACTTTGTACGATTACTCCTTTCTCTTAAGCCACGATGGCCGCCAAAGGACTCCGTGGGAACAGTATTTGATTTGGTAACATCAAATTCTTTAAGTAGATGTCGTAGGATTCTAAAAATCATGTAAATTTAGTTTTAAGGGGGGTGCATGGGACCTAAGAAATCTGCTAGACTACTAGTTTAACTTCCTGTTACAGCCCCCAAGATTGCAATGATTTATTTCACTTGAGTAAGATTAATTCATAAATTAGCATATAAATAGTATAATTAATCTAAGTGACATAATATAAAATATACCTGGTTTGGTGTCATAACTGGTGTGTGTGGAGCAATAGCTCAGAAAACACGGGAAAATTCTAGAAGATTGCTAAACTGAGTAGATTGTGCTAGAAAGTGAATCACTGAACATCACTTAACTATAGGTGGCGCACTTCTGCATAATCCTATCCATCACAGTGCTGGTTATGGGTGAAGGCTATGAACATTCTAATACGAGTGGGTGGGAACATTGGAGGTGATTCTAGACTCATGGTGTAATGGACTATATTTAGCAACTGACTCATATAGAGAGGACAGATCCTTCTAGAATTTTTTGAAGATGATAATAAAGCCCTGTGAGAGAAGATGAGTCAGATTATCACAACATCTTACTCCAAGGTATTAGTGACATCTATTGACAGTCATTTCAGTAGTATTGTATAAACACTGTCTTCCGTAGTGACATTGTCATAGAGTTTCTCAGCTCCAGTAGTTTGGTTCGACTGTGTAGCCGTCTTCTGTTTTGTATTTCGTGGCCTCTGAGTTATCCAAAGATAAACAAGCTGCAGCACATTTGGACTTATATTTAGTCGACCTCCGAGCTTCGGGAGTCATTAGGAGCTGGTTTTCTTCAGTAAGGACAAGTCGTCCGTGGACACGTCCCGCTATTGGAAATTGAAGTTTTGCACTGGAATATTCGCCAGGAGTCTTTGCAAGTTCTGCACCTTTATAGTAATCTTGCTGCAGCCCGCGTCGCGGCACACACCAGGTAGTAAGTTTAGTAGTTCATTAATTAACAACTTTATTATAGATTAATCTTTGATTATTGATACCTAATTGATTTTGATTGAGATTGATTTAGACACACAATTAAAATAAATACTTTGTTTTAATATTTGTAATCAAGTTTACAGTGTATTGTCTAGTTATTCAGGAGTTTGAATCCGTTAGTTTTGAGGTGGTTTTGGCCTTGGTCAAGTTGACCGTAACATTCCAAACAAGCGAGTTTTATCATTTCCATTTGTATTTGTGTAAGTAAATTACATCTATGTTAGAAGCACCAAAATTTTAAATGTCTAACAAATTTTCAATCAAGTAGGTCAAATATGCCTTTAATTAGATGAAACCTGTGTGTCACTTCCAGATAAAAAAAATAGGCACAGAGATAAAAATTAATCTTAAAATTCAAAGTTAGATTGGTATTTGTTTATACAGTAAAGAATGTCAAAATAGGATAGGCTGGGTTGGTTACATTATTCAATCTTCTTTTTGTGGTAAGTGCTCTATGAGGGTTGGTTTGGGCCAAAAAATAAAGGGTGGGTCAAAAATGCAATAAAAAATCCACATTTTGCCTCACCATTTTTCCAGTGCATTATACATTTGCTTTTTTCACATTTTTTCTGAGACAAATGGGTTTTTTTTGCCTAATATGGATTGCTTTAATCTCCTTAACTTGTTCATGCCAGCAACAAGAAGAACCCATAGTAACCATAATTTATCTTGCCAATCTCCTAGAGACATGTCAGTTCAAGAGGTTTTGGGTAAGTATATGTGTATTAACAACTATTAAACTAACTGCAGACTAATAAAATAACTTGTCCCCAATACAATACACCATGATTGTTATAATGTTGCCACATAAAATAAGTTACACATGATCGTGTTTGTTTAATTTTCATTTAAGTCTTGTGCGAGTAATCTTTCTTTCATGCCATTTCAATGCATTTTTCCTTTTATTTCAGGAACTCATTGAGAATGTCAATCATCTGTTAGCAGACATAGAGGGATTCTCAGATTCAATCAGAAAATGTAAGTACATACATCTAAACATCTGTCTGTGTTTCTGTCCGGCTACTTTTTCAGAGACTATGGGTTACACAAACTTAAAAGATGGTAGATTGGTGCAACTTTATCCCAGAAAGATCAAGTTGAGGTCATCAGGGGTCATCCAAGGTCTAATTAGTAAAAGAATTGTTGTATGGTCATGAAACATGGTGGGTTTAGACAACATTAAAAAAAAATTCAAGGTTATTTATTTAGTCAGACTTTGTCTTGTAGAAGGTAAAGTGAGTAAAAACTGTCCCCTGAGTCAAAGGTCACCCAGGAGGTAATAGAGTGATTTCACATAATTATGAATATTGTGATCGTAAAAGCCAAGATGAAATTTTAGTATTGTGTTGCAAGTCTTGAAATTCAAACTAGAGAGGGCACTGATTTCCAGGGCAACTGAGCTAGGGTATACTAGTGCAACTGTGTACTGAAGAAATGTGTCCAACAACTTGAGAACCAAGGAAAAAAAGGTAATTTGGTGCCTAGGTTAATTCAAGCCCTATTTCACATATACATTCTGTGTCAGTTTGTGGTGAAAAATTGTGCTCTATGACCAGCCAAATGTTCCGTGTTGTTAAGGGACAGTGCACGGTATGATTTGAACATTACTTGAAATATAATTGACAAAAATGCAGTGGTCCCAAAAGGCATGGGTTCTGTGGCACGCGGTAGTCTTTGACCACCACCCATGCTCCAGGAGCAGGTCTCCCTCACCAACCTCAAAGGGCAGCTATTATTTTTTCTTATCTTTTTTTGGACTTCCCTCTTACCTGAAAAATTAATGAATATTTTATATATTTTAAGAGGCAGTAGCGAGATTCGAACCCAAGTCCACTGTATCATGAGGTTAGCTACCTAACCACAAGACCAGCGAGGATTGGTGTGCCAGATTTGCAATTCTAATCATTGATAACATTTACGGAATAAATCGCTACTGCTATTGTGGTCAGCACTTAATATAATGAATAGCTCCGCTCTGGAACGGTTGCCACAACCCATGCTCCAGGAGCATGAGTGGTGGTCAAAATCTCACACTTGCGGTTCTGTGCCACTGTGGTTTGCTAATGGTATCAAAGGTCATGTGGGTTCATAGAGGTCAATCTGTGTACACCTCATGCGAGTCTTGGGCCAGTTGTTTTGCTGACTGGTGTGAAGTTACTGGTCATCATATGAATCCCTTATGTGCGGGGTTAACATTTTTACCACCCTCGCATACGCAGACAGAGATATGCCTTACGCACACACACACACACACATTACCAAGATCATCCCTATGCTGATCTGCAAGTATACCACTCAAAATCTATATCTCCAAATCCTCATTATTGTGGTGTAAATTGTTAGATGATTTCAGCTTGACATTACAAATACTTACAATGGGATTTTTTTCCAGATATCTGTCATGTTTTGCGTATAACCTACCAGACAATAGAACGCCACCAGCTTCAAGATTTATTAGGCTACCTGAGCGATGCAGAGCTTAATCAATGGATGACCAAATACAGTTGGACACCAACAGAGTCAGGGGACAGGGTATTTATTGCAAACCAAGAAGAGAGCATCAAGACCAAGAATATCACAGAGAAAATCAGCTTGAAAGTAAGTGTATTGGTACAGAATTGCCAAGTTCTAACATCCACATAAGATTTCTTTTAAACACATTTTGATCTCGCACACAACCCACACAAGTGCATGCACATACATACGCACACACATGCACACACCACACATACACACACCACACACAAAGCAACTCACAGATTGTTTTATAGTTCAAAAGCTGTGATTGTTAAAATTTCCCTATAGGTTTTTTACTTAAAAGTTGAAGGAACTGTATATGACACTTTATGGTTCTTGAAAAATGGGCTGTGTGCAGTGGCAGGGCCAGACCTCTTTTTTTTTAGGGGGAGTGATTTTTTGGGGGGAGGGCAAAGTAAAAAATTTTTGGGGAAAAGGTGAAATTTTTTTGGGGGGAAATATCCAAAATTTGGCAAATTTTTGACCAATTTTGGGCCCCAAATCGCTGACTTTTACAAAAATTTACTGATTTTTGGCCCCAAATAGCCAAAAATACATTTTTCTTCTGGCCGGTGGAGTTTGAGAATTAGGGCTGTTGTAAGAAGCTAGATTTGTGTTTCAAATTATAGTTTGTTACATTGATGATTAATTTTTGAGTAGTAAAATAAGTGTTTAAATACCAAACCAAAATATTAATATCCTATCAATCTCTTCCTTGCAGGTGTGGCAAGTGTCATGAAGCTGGTAAACTGATTTCTACATGAATACTCCAACCAACAATTCATGCATACACAGGAACTTCACTGGTACTCCCTCAACTATAGTATTCAAAGTACCGTTACCTTCTTCATCTTGTGGCAGAGCGGTAGCTTTTAGTGGTGCTGTTTTTACAGAACATTAATATGGCAAAAAAACACAGAGCCAGATCTGAGGAGCTATTGCATTGATTTCACTGAATATCTGGTGACCACTTCGTTGAGATTTCAATATGCCGCATCCTCTGTATTTAAAGGGACATTCAGATATAGGGTGGGAAGGGCACCCTCAATTTTTACAACATGGTGAGATTTTTTATGTACTCACTGTGTACTGCCTAATTGATAAATTTAACTGAAAGGAATAAGCCAAATATTTTTATTATGAAACTAGAGCAATTGTAATTGTCCAGATCCGGACAATTGAATTATCAGTGGTCTATGGGGAAGTAAAATAAACAAAAATACTCAAAATTAAAGTGGAATGTTGTAATCAATTGCATTTCTTTTGTCCTCTGTAAAACTAGGGGCAAAACAGAAGAAATCTCTGAATGTCACTGAACATTAACACCATGGAATGATGCTTAATCTGTTCCAACTGTAGCCATATTCTATTTGTGATGATCCAATATTGGGATGGTGTATCAAGGCAGTGTTACAAAGAGTGTAATTATCTTTGCATGAAATAATTCAATTTTTATCCCCCTGGCTTGAAAAGCAGTAGGGGGATTTTGCGATAGCCACAGTCTGTATGTATGTATGTGCATGCATATGTGTGTATGTTCCAGTTTGGTTAGGTTTTTGTTTTTCACGTCTCCTTCGAAAAGTTTGTCCAATTACACCAGACTTCATCTGAGGTCATGTTCCAGACTGCCATCTTGCCAAGGGGATGACACAAGTTTACTTGCAGTATTTTTCTTTATGAGCAAATTAAAGTACATTGCCTCCTGTGTTTTAAAAACCAAGTGTAATATTTTTTTAAATGCCAAATTTGTTGAAATATTCAAATGGAACACAAAATTGTAAATGACGTAAGGCCCAACATTTTCTTCACGCAGGGGCCTCATTCCAAAGCTGATTTAAACAAACCTAACAGGGTAACAAATGTATGTCATAAATTGAGTTGCACAGTGCAGTAGTTTGAATGGCCCATTCATGCATGACAGCACCTACTGATTTTTTGAATGTTTGGTGACTGGTCCCCAAGCACCTGCACCATATAGCTTACACAAGCAGTAATAGACCAGAAATATAATGTGTTTGCCATTAATGAAGTTTAATTGATATAACAGTGCCCCTTGCCTGTGATGGAATAGGCCTGCAAGGCCAGTAACCTGCCAAGAAATTCCCTGTGCCAAACATCTTTCAAATCGGTCAATCCACAAGAAAAACTGGTATGATGAATACAAAAATTTGCCCTCCCCCCCCAAAAAAAAAGTGCTTCCAAACTTTTTACACCCAGAGAAGTGAAATTTCAGTCCTTATTGAACACGGTTGAATGTGGCGATTAGCGGTATGAAAAAAAACTTTTTGTTTCCTCACCCAGGTAGCATGCCAGACAGTGTTTGGTGTGAACACAAAACTAACCTTGTGTCTGGTTACGAAGTAAACCCCAAAGAACTTGTAGAACGTTTCATATCAAGAATCCCATTGCTGCAACTGAAGGTATTAGCCATTCCTTCCATGAAGCGCTATTGCCAACGCATACAATCGCGTGACGGAATCAATTGTTATATACCCTCATTCGGCATCCTGGGACTTCTATATGAAACGTCTCCAAGACTTTTTGTTTGCACCTGAATGGTTTTTGACCAAAAAATAAGTGCTTCAAGGTCCACATCACTATAATTAAAAGTGTGATGCAAGCTTCCAATTTAAATCTCACTTCGCGTAAAGCAAAGTCAGCTATATTAAATAGGTATGAAGTGTTGGTTATATTATATCCGTCAATAGAAGGTTAATAAACATCACCTAATTCTGGCAAATCATCTACATTCATGCAGATGACCCATTGGAAACAATTAACCCCTGTGATTATGTATCCCGTGAACTGCAGATGTTTTCAGTCAGAACTAAACTTCCACCATATACCATTCTTGTTTGCCGAGTTTTTATTGTACCTAACCCAAGATATGAATACATTTTATAAAATATATCAAAAGAACTGTTGAAAACATTCCAACATATAAATAGCATTCATTCTTTAAATAAAATTCAAATTAGATTTGAACCAGCTGTACCCCTGATAAGCAAATTGTCATATTAGTACAATAAGGTCTTTAGAGTGCAATAGCTTCCATTTGTCAAATTCCCTCAAACATCTTCCAGTCATTGTCAGTGGTCTTGACATGGTCTTCAGAGGCAACGCATTTGCTGAAGAACCATTAACCTATAATACATGCATCTATTGCACTTACGACCTTGTTGAACCGCATGACGATCTTTCTGCCTGGCCAGTGTGTACATTTACACAACTAACTTGGCACTTAAGCACCCATGGTAGACTGTTTGGGATCTTTAGGCCTGTCCTGCCCATTTTAGTACTTATTTCTCCACGTATTTAAAGGTGCAACAAGAGATTTCAAATAACAGGTGGTCCCAAAATTTGAAAAATGATTTTTGCACTGGTGTAAAACTAAAGCCTTTCTACCGAAAATGCCCTCTCTGAAAGGATTAAGCTGAGAACTGTTTCTTGATACAACATTGAGTGAAATTTCTAATTTTGTATACGAGCAATACAAATTCAGCCTATTTTATATGACATCTTATTGTACACAATTAATTTGGTTTTTCATTTTAATTATTTTCTTATTTCTGAGCTAAATAAAAGGTAGGGACTATTGAGTGACATATTAAAATCACTAATATTACAAATATTGATTACTTTAAATCTCTTGTTGCACACCTTTAAAAATGAATGGAACCTGCATCGAATACAACCCTATACAGAATACTTTGGTAAATTATCTTGCATGTTGAAAGAGAACTTAAGTAGAAGAACCCGTAATGAATACTGAGCTCCTTAGAGACATTTGAGTCTTTGTTTTTCACATTTTAATCATTCAGATTATTACATAGTGACGATGTTCATGGGTGGAAATCTCCCCTCTTTCCTGTTTAAAAATTCGTAGTGCCAAAATTTTAGCTTTTTGTTCTTTAGATTTTCAGCCAGTTCTGTTTTGGATTTTTACTTTTTTCCCTCATTCCTCTTTATGTCCATGGCCTCTCACAACCCTGTATGTAACCACATACAAAAATGTGTCTGATAAAATGGGCACATTTGAAAAATGGCAAACTTCAGAGTCGGTTATGGCATCTATACACAAGTTCAAATTATGGAAGTTCACACACCCTTGTGGAAATTAATATTGTGTTTTTTATGCAATGATGCTTGATAAACTAGATAATTAAGCTAAAGTCCTTGGGTAAGTACTTTTTCAATAAATTTTCTAAAAATGATCAAATTAACATACATCACTAATCACGATGTATAAACCTCAGGATATACAGAAAATCTTTCACTTATCCTTGGGCACTTGCTCTTTAACCACTTGCTGTGGCTACATTTGTTTTGGCATACAGAGTGGTGTGTGAAACTTTTGAGGTACATCAAAGGATCACTTCCATTCAAGGTCACTTCTAGGTCATGACCTATTAAGGGCAGTGCCAACCCTAGTGCTTTTTGTTTTTGCACTAATTTTATCGCTTTTTGCACCATTTTAACATCAAGCTATCGTTCTATCGTTAACCAACAAAGGTTATCCACTGCAGACCATCCTGAGCGGTTTATTTTGGTTGCCGATTTAACAAAACAGCTATTTGAACATTTAAAAGTCCACACAAAATCCACATGGTCTTAACGGCGAATTTAGCACATTTCACGCCATCAGGCGCAGACGCAAGCAAGCATCGCGTCGCGTGAATTTTTGCTGCGGAATGAATCGTGCGCATGTTTTAATGTACTTTTGCGCGAACGCTTCTTGGAAAACAAAAAGTAATTTTGAAAATGTAAACAAAGCGCTAATTTAGACAATGACAAATTTCAATTCTGATTTCTGACGTTATAGAGACAAAAGATGTTTGATATGATTTGATATGAATTTTTAAAAAAAAAAAAAAAACTCAATTTTTAACTTCAAAGATAAAGTTATATGAGAAAGAGACAGCTTGAAATGGGCGTGAAAAGTCACTTTTTTACTAAAAACGCGGAATTCTCAATGTCGCAAGATAACTCCTAAAATACCTAAGTAAAAGGCAAGGTTTAACTTTTCCTATGATAGCATCGGTCTTCTTAGGAACAGTTTTCGCAATTTTTCATCTTTTTGATTTCTTAACTGAAGATACTCCAAAATACTCAATTTTGGAAAAGATAAGTAAAATCACACTTTTTTGACATTTTTTCCAGCACAACACAAGGAAAAGGAGGGGGTCGAGGCAGCGAGTTCGGTGAGAACTGAATCGGTGAGAGGGAGGTGGAGGTAAAGGTACGAATCAGGATGAAACGTTCACACCCCGCGTCGGGGGTGGGGGAACGAGTGGTGAAATTAGTGTTAAGAGCCTGTGGGGGCGAGTGGGGGAGAGTATTAAAAGATGATGAAGCAGATGTATAGTTCTCTTTCTCCCCTTCATGCTCTCCTTTCCCCTCACATCCCCAAAAAAGTCCCTAGACAAGTTTGTCTTGTTTCGAAAAAATAACATGAAAATTCAAATTGTTTTGTTTATCTTGTCTGAACATTTTGAGCAAACTCTGTTTTTTTTAGTATTTTCCAAATACGGAAAGTTTTCCAATTAATCTGATGCCACCAACCGAGTTCATCGTCCAATTTTTCTTCTAGAATGTATACTTTTACATACAAAATCAAAATTTGCAAGTTACAAACCAAAATAGATCCAGAAACTCTGGTTGACACTGTCTTAGGCAGGGTCACTTCACACCCAGGGTCATAAACAGCCATTATGGGACCAGCTGAAGGAGGATGGTCAAAAGGTCATTTATCAGAAGCACTTTATTTCCAATGTCTTAAGGGTGTACTTAAACTACCTCTGCAAACAGCGTTAAGATTTGCAGGGTCTAATATTACTTTCGCACAGCAGTGGTCAATATATACCCAGAGTAGTACTATCTTCATAAAGTGCATCTCAAATATAAAACCTACAGAATAGAACTTATTAAAAGAACCCATATGCACCTCAATTTTTACTATAATCAATATGTACACACCAAATTATGATATTGTCAGTTTTGTGATATTTGGCCTTTGTAATTAAAGGTGAGTCAAGCTCCTCTCATCAACATCAGTGCTCACATGGAGTGGCCATCACAGAATAAAACTTCCAAAGTTATCTACAACGGTTATTGCCTACTAAAATAATCGTAACAATTACAAAATGGAAAACATTCTTGAAGAAGGATTGTGCCCAACTTTAGCCCATTAGCAGCATTTTAAGCATCTATGGTCAATGACTTAAATGACAATTGGATAACCTTTGATATTTTATCTCATTAAGCTCATACTGCTCAATTTACATCACTGAAACAAATTTGATCAATATACATTTCTATGGGAAGAAGTGGCAAGCTAGGCCTTCAGTCTTCTGTACCCAACACTCTCATGGTCCACTTCTCATTCTGACCAACTTTGATCTGATTCCATTCTTCAAAAGCAGCTTTTAAGCATTTTAAGGGTCATTTAAAAAGTGACCCTTACATGACCTTCAACCTCATCGCTTCGTTTGCACTTGAAATTCGCCCTCATTTGGGTGTGGCACCAGTGCTTGTGCGTCCACCCTACTGCCATGATGAAGTGAAACAGTAGTCTCTTGTGTTCTTTATTTTGCCCAAAAGGCCAAACTGGGAATCAACTGCTGGATTACTAGCAGTAATACAAAATCAAGTGCCTTAACCACAAACCACCAAGGGATGAACTGCAAGGTGTGTTGAAGTTTATCTTGCATAAGCTTTACAGAATAAACTCATATCACTATTAATATGAACAAAGCATTTTTTTATCCACTAATGTTGCCCGTTTTGGATCCACATTTTCTTTAACATACATACAGAACAGATACACAGAATTTGGATTAGTATGTGCACTAGTGCAGGTGACACAAAAATGTTCCAGAGTACCCCTTTTCTTGCTCTGTGAGCATTAGATGTTGATGAGAACTCAAACATGCAGCTCTATTTTGTCATTTCTAATAGTCCAGAGGTTCTACAGTAATAATGGTTACACATGGCTCATCTTACATTTCATCTTATAAGGGCCATTCTTTGGGAAGTCACACACATGACCAAACTTACAACCAATCTAGCGAAAGTGGAAACAATATTTTTGGTTAGGTTTGAACAAAACCTAACCAAAAATAATGTTTCCACTAGATTGGTTGTTTCATCATGGAGGCCAAATAAAGTTCAGTCATGTGTGTGACTTACTGTAGAATGGCCCATAACCACAAAATCATGAGTACACAAGAAAGTGTTATCTGCATAAGAATGCAGTAGCTGCCTGACACAAGGAAACATTCCTGTAACATCAAAATTCTTTTGGAAGTTTTGGCATTACTTATAGTGACCAACTGTACATTGCAAGACATTCTTGAACTGCCATATCTGGAACCAGAATGCTTTGATTTTGCAGCTCTGACTTTCTTGGATTGATGTGATGAAATGCCTCTCCCAACTGAATTTGTATGCTGCTTGTCATTATTCTGATTACTCATTCTTAAACAGATGTAGACAATTTATTGGCTCCTCCTGCCCTGGTTTAAATGAGCAATTTAGACTGAACTATGCACTATGTATTGACATTATTTTGAAGCTAACATGGTTGCATCATACTTGGTTTTATTATATTTGCATATGCCTGTCAATGTTGCATACTTTTGCAACAGGTGGCTAGATCTTGTTGTATGATAGCTATCATCTAGTCATACTTAAAGGGTTGACTCAGAAATTTTGAAATATATTTTTTTTTTGTTCAGTAATGAAAAAATAGTAATCTAGAACTAAAGATAGTTATCTAAAATGCTTAATTCCAAAGTTAGAGATGAATCAGATTTTTTGTTTACATGCAGTAAACATTTATGCACAGTGTCATAGGATACCGTGTAGAATGAAAATTCCGGATTTTCCATATGAAGGACTTCAATTTGAGCTTAGTTATTGCACACAGTGATTAGTATATGGACAAGCATTATGCATATGCAAAAAACACGAATTGTTTGAAAATTGAATGCGCCCTCATCGGGAAATCTCTGAGTCAGCCTTTAAGCCATAAGAATCCGAAAAGGATAGTTATTATGCACTGTTTTTGACCATCTTTCAGTGACATCACCACCGAAGAGAGTCACTGTAACATAGCATTCAACAGTTGCCAGTAATAGTAAGCGAATCAAGAATTGTGAATACACTAGATGCCTATAGCAATGGATGGCGCTGTACTGTCTCCATAATTAATGCTGCTTGGAAGCTTGGGGAACAGAAGCATTGTGTATACCAGTTTGCATTCTTTTTAAATACCATTTCAATTGGGAAAATTTTTACACAGTACTTAATGAGCTTTCATCATGCTCTTACCAATTTACAAATTGGCTTTAAATTTACAAATTGGCTTTAAATTTACAAATTGTCATGTCATTGAAATTTCAGGTCAAGTTAAGTATTTTTTAGCACCAATGGACAAGTGTTTTCTTGTAAACATGTAACCCAATTTTAGTAAATGAAGCTGATGTCAGCATATTGCGATTTACTTGCAAATATGTGCCATATCAAAATAATATTGAATACTTAAATATTTTGAATTTAATGTGAAATAAAGCAATCACTTCATTTACTTGTATTGGCATTGCACATCTCCACAAACTTGCTAATACGATAAGGAAAACAAAGGATCTGGTTGAGTTAAAATATTAACTTCTGTGGTAAACCTTGCTGCTGCACAGAAGGCATACATAATTTTACACATTTTAACATGTTTAATGTCAATTCTCTGTCGCCTCTGCCGTTGAGAGGAGTCCCATTGCCAGAGGCTCCAGAGAATCTAGGACAAACGTCAACTTCCAGGTAAGTTTCGTTTAACCTTTCAATTATGTTGAAATCAAAGATCCCATTAAAGGGCACTATCTGATTATTAAGCTCACAGTAATAATGCCTATTGCTTCTTGAACTGTGCATGTGCCAGTTTCATTATGGTATGCAGCAACTCAGAGCTGTGCAAACTTTGTCAACAGATGGTATTTTTTTTTTAAATTTACAGTCTCTTGGGGTACAGGCATCATTATGCTAAAATAGATGCTTGTCTTTCTGATGATTTTTTGGTGGTTCAATCACCAAAATCAGCCCAGGAATTAAGTTATGACATTTTTTGTGAATTATGACATTTCCAAAGATAACTTTTGTAATCAGAAACTTTTGCCTTTAACTGCATGAATCAATTTGATTGACTATAACAATAACGTAATACAAGTAGTAAAAGGACACTGCTGTTGGAATTGATAGGCCAAAGAATGTTGACGTGTGAAATGGATTTTAGAGTACAAATTTCCACAATATAGTGTGGTTTGGCATGTCAGTGAAATAGTTCTCGTAGAATTTTGGTGCTAAAATTGATTTTCTTGCTGTTTTTCATTCATTCCATTCATTCATTCATTCAGGGACCATTCTGTCAGAAAATGATGGGGGTGCAAATTTTTGGACTGCTTCCCCCTTCTTCAAGAGGGAAAAATGTTACTACAGGGAAAAATATAAAATCGAGTCAAATTGTGTTTTAATAATGTACATTAACATGTTCGTCTCCTTATGAGGATTATGAGAAAAAGTATATATTTGCCTAGGTTCCGACCTTTAGTTAAAGCACTATAGCCCTAAATGGTTCAAGGTCATCCTGGGGTAAAATTTACCCAATGCTCAGATTTAATTACATAGCAAAATGTAGCCAAGGGTCTACATGGTCTATGGGGGATCACCAAAACTTTCCCTGGATTTCGCAATGGTGATATCACCAAAACAGTTAAAATGCATTTTCTGTTTCAGTATGCCACAAGGAATCATTTGACACCACTTTCAACAACATCAGAGCATTTACCCCCAGGGTGACCTTGAACCAGTATGGGGCTATGCCGCTTTAACTAAAAGCTGGAACCTAGGCAAATATATACTTTTTCTAATCCTTATGAGGAGACGAACGCGTTAGTGTACATTAAAACACAATTTGACTCGATTTTAAATTTTTCCCTGTACTAACATTTCCACCCCTGCAGGAGGGGCATCCATCAGAAATTTGCACCCCATCATTTTCTGACAGTTTAGGCCCTATTGAAACCCAAACAGCAACAAAATAAATTTTAGCATGAAAATCCTACAGGAATACACACCAAACCACACTAATACCTAGAAACACTGCTTGCAAGTGACACATGCATATTTTCAGCCATATACCGAATTCTTTAAAATAGCTGAAATTGATAGATTAGGATTTGAACTGAGTGATAAAAACATTTTTCAGTTTTACACCACAGAATATTATAATCATAGTCGTCTACAAGGGCTCTAGCTTCAAGTATAATTCAGCCGGTCATTCAGAATTTTTCTATTAAAGGTGCAACAAGAGATTCACATAACAGTTGTACTTAAAATGTGAAAATCCTGATTTTTGCACTGATTTAAAGCTTTCTTTCAAAAATATCCCCATCTGAAAAGATTAATCTGAGATTTGGTGCAAAAATTGTGAAATTTTTATTGGAGCAAATAGGAAATTCAGTCTATATTAATATTGAAAATACAAGGGTATAAAAATTGCCTTTTTTCACTTTCAAGACATTTCTGTAGCCAAATACAAGGTAGGAAATCTACTGTACCTGTGGTCTCACTAAATTTGACATGATTCCATTAAAGAACATGGACCAGACTGAAGGATTTAAAGGGAAATTCACACAACTCCAATGTGTACTTTCTTCTTGTGCTTTTGGTTTTGCAACCTACAGTAAAATGAACTTCCAGAATTGTTTCATTTCAAAATGATTCACAACACACCGAAACTGGTTTATGTTTATTCATTTACGGTTGATTAAAAATTCTGGCACACCCAATCACAAATGTGCCAGCTTTTCTTAAGTGTGCCCTCAAAATTGTTAAAATTCATATTTTTCCATGGCTGTATTTTGCAAGTGTTGTACTTAGCCAATTACATGTAGATCAACAGTTCGTGAAAATTACAAACCAAATATTCTGCATTAAACCGCGTAAACTATTTAACAGTACCCCTTTGATCATGTGTGCAATGCAGGTTGGATTCCGTGGCCTGCGACCCCATTCGACCCTATCTTGACCTTGGACAAGCCTGGGGTCAATGGGCATGATTTCATAACATTTAACTTTTATATTAGCATTTTATAAAATGATTCATGATTTAAAAAAAATTGCAGTGGGGCTACCATAAAACTTTTAACTCATTCAGATTTCTTTGGCCTTCATATAAATGCCTGTGTATTGCAATATGTTATTTTTTGGTATATATGCTTATATTCCTTGCAGATTCACTTAAGATCCTTGGACAATTCATACATTGTACTACCAGCTGTATAAGCAGGGGACTGGTGTGTAAGAAGTGTTGCGCTTCCGAAAATGTGATTTTTGCACACAAGTACTTTAGGCAGGAAATCCATAACATTGATGGAAGCACTTGCCCAACCCCCCTTAATGACCCCCAGCTTGGGTTTCAGGTTACAGGGGGTCAACATTTTAAATGTTCTGAATATGTTAAACTGCACACCATGTGTTGTGTGTCTGGTCGCAAGGATTCCCAAAAAGGTATAGTTTACACTATCTATGGCTTATAGTTCCGATTATTGGGTAAAAACTGTAAACAAATGGCGAAAAAAGTCATTTTGGTGTGTACATGAGTCAAAATTTAAAAGTTGCTTTGATTCATTTTCAAATGTGCTCAAATTGTTTCCCTACTTAAAGGATTGAAATAAGGAATAGTTTGCCTTTATCTGTTATGCTAGTTTTCACTTATCCAACAAATAGGTCACAGGTCAATAGAATCCAATAGCGACCACTACTCAGTGAATTTACTCGCCATTTTGGTTATAACCAGACAAACGTAAGATAGTCAAAACATTCCTATATTTCATTCTATTGATCTAAACCAACAATTTGGAACCACATTTTACAAAAATGGAGCCACTTTATTTTTGACCCCTGTACAAACCAAAATTGTCTTTTTACCATGTTTAACAGTTTTAACCCCATAATTCCTAAGCTAATAAGTCACAGGTAGTATAACCTATACCTTTTGGAAATCCTTGTAACCAGACAAGACATCATTGTTGCTTTTCAACACAATCGGACCATTTAAAATGTTGACCCTGTGTAACCTGAAATCCAAGCTGGGCGGCCATGAAAGGGGCCATGGCAGTGCTGCCATCAATTTGTTGATTATCAAGGTATAAAGTACTTGTGTAACCAAAATTCACAATTTTATCCTACCCGGATTTGCACACTCACAAAAGAATCGGTCAATACAGTCCCCCCCATTAATATACCGACAGATACTGAAATAGAATTCATAAACCATGAGCAACACTTATACCATAATGGTGAAAATTTAGCAAATATTAGTAAGAAATAACAACAGACAAAAAATGACTGCAGAGAATTCTCTGACCATATTCAAAGCATAAAAAAGCTTGATTCATAATATGGTTGCTTTAGACTTACAGATGATCAATCTATTGTGTTTAAGTTAAGGCATATTTACGATAGGGGGTCCCAAACTTCCGATCTCCATTAGTATATAATTTTCAAGTATCAGATGTTGATTTTGGGGCATTTTACCGTTTTAATGGAAAGTTTTGAGCCAAGACACATTCCAGCTAAATTTGGCAAGAAAGTGTCCATTTTAACCCAAAAATTCCCTTGTTCTTACTGCAAACGTTACTATTTTGATGGAGGGTGGGGCTGCACAAAATGTCCATCAAATGTAAAATTTGCACCAAACATGATGATTTTGGACCTATTTTGCATTGTGATTGATTTTTAATAGATATATCTAGGTATTTATGGTCACTTATTCATATCAAGTTGTTTTCAAATTATACTGTTTCAGTATAAATTTTATTAACAAAATACTGTTTTTCAGGACCGAATGGTACATTTGATGGACAAAAATGGGGAAAATTGTGTCAATCAAAAGTGTAACATTCACCCCGCAAAAAGTATCATATCTTGAAAACTACTTGTTCTAGGCAACTCAAATTTCTGCAATATTGTTTTTGGGAATCCATGACATAAAAATAGGTAAAAAAATATGAACTAAAAATCCTTATTCATTGGTACTGGCAGGGACCTGGCAAGCACTCCTAGAAATATTTCAGTTCCCCTTCTTTGAATTCCAAAAGAAACCGGAACATGGTTATTTTGGGGCATGGAAGTGGTTTTATGTTCCCCTTTGACATTAAACAATGTTTTCCATTCATTATCAACATTGGACAGTAACACAACGTTAACACTCTATCATACATTGTTATTAACTAAGGCAATTGAAATTACTGGCAATTTTGCTCCTCCTCCTATGAAACGCTGTTTTTCAACATGATCCCTAATTCCATACCAAAAGTTTATAAACCTATTTTTATCAATTGAAATAAACTAGGTTCAGTTTATCAATTGAAATAATTTCGTGTATCAGATACAAATTGAATATACCACGATTTTTCACATTATTTGTGGTTTTGATAAACCTTTTTTTTATTTGATAAACCTAGGTTGGGTTTTTGATAACCTGTTTTTTTGATTTGTAACCTAGATTTTAAATTGGATAAACAGGATGAACAGAATTTCATAATCATGTTTATCAACACGCATCTCAACGATACACAGGGTTTTTGTTGATTAACCTGGTTTTTGATTTACAATTCCATAAAGCGGTTATCAAATTCGATAAACGGGTTACCCAAAATTTGATTTTAATGTTATACTTGCACCCACATTCCACTCGTTTTTATTTATTTTTTTTACTGATTCCGGGATTCTTCATTCGATAAACCAGATTATCAAATTTTTGATAAACCTGTTTTGTTCATACCCTCATATCACGATATCATTGCTTTTTGATAAAGCGTGTTTTTGAATTGATACCAACCTAGTTTTTCATGATAAAGTAAGGTTTATCCAAATTTGGTTGATCAACCGATATTTAGGGTTGTCGTTGAAAAAAACTACGGTTTATCATTTCGATAATTCAGGATAAAACATGGTTTATCATTGGTAAACTGGTTTTATCGAACTTTGGACCACTATTGTTTTTATTCCTACCCCTTGAAAAGATTTCAAATCTGTCACTGCTTCTCTTCTTCAGATTGGACAAGCAAAAACCAATATCGCGCATGTTTATGTAAACACTCTTCGAAATCATACATGCACTATGCAATTGATGTCTTTATCCACGGTAAGTAGAGCTTCACATAAATCCATTGGATAAGCTTTGAAATGGATCTCTGGTTGTGAAATTCTGCCTTGGTTATCTGTGTGGGACTGCCCTAGATCTGAAGCCAGTGTTTCATAGTGTACAGAAACTCGAGAACGCCAATGTTCAAGAAGCAGGTCCACATAATTGATGCTAATTCTGTCAATAGCTGTCCCAACATGAGTTGTCTGTGTCCAAATGATCAAATCCAGATTGGGGCTATGAAAGATTAAACTTGGTAATATTAAGAAATTTCAATATGAGTGCCAATAACATCATGTGACCAGATTTTTTCCTAATGAGATGTATGGACGTTCTTTTGTAGAAAACTATTATCCAATGAACTGTTTAGTTTACCAACATGAGTTAAGCACCTTTGTCAAGGTCCTACCTGAAAGCCCCCACAACATTTCAAAATGGTACCTTGAAATGCGGAACAATTGCATATGTAGGTGTTGAAATAGGGATACGGTATGGGTTAAGATTCTTGGGAGTGGTTTGGCTAATACTTACAACAGCCCTCCCTCCCCTAATGATAGGCTAGAGCTGTGATTGTAGTATTGTCATGTATTTTACTTTCCTTTTGGCAAACTATCAGCGGCATCCTCTACAATCTGTTTTTGAAATATGAAATTATTTAATACGAGCTAAACATTTTGGCCACATACAAAAAGTACAATCTCATTCAACCTATCCTCAATATGCTTGGCAACTGCTGATCTCACTATTATGAAATTAAATTCCATTGCCGTTCAAGGGGCGTAGCTTCCGACTGTCTTAGGACCCCACCGATGTTACTCGAAAGAAGATCAAATTTTGATATCAGATGAACGGCGTAATTTTAGCCTTCAAACCAAGACTTTCCCAAATAGAAAAAAATGGCATTTTAATAGTTAACAGAGTAGCGAATAGGGCGTTGCAATAAGGCATTACTGCTTCTATCGTCAAATTCGCAAGTTTCTCACATCAGTGCCAGGCTCCTCACATCAAGTAGAGAACAAGATAATTTAAATGGCAAGAAAGAGATTTCAAACAACAGATGTCCCCTAAAAATTTGAAAATTCTGATTTGCACCCTGGTTGTTGTATTGTAAAGCTAATATATCAACAAATATCCCCATCTGAAAAGACTAAGCTAAAAAATAAGCAAAAAATAAAAAAAATACAAAATTGTGAACTTTCTAATTTCCTATGGGAGCAAAATAGGAAATTCAGAAATAAGAAAAAAAACGATTTTTAAATATAATATTCATTTTGTTTACATTTAAGTTATTTCTGTAATCGAATAGGTAGGGAATCTATGGTTGTCTTTTCCACTAAGAATGGAAATTTCTTGTGACCACTTTAAATTGGGAGCACATAAGTGATATCAGTCACCCTGCCATCAAAGTTGATAAGGTATTTAAGTAAGCACTAATAACAGAAAAAACTTGCTGTAATAAAAGTGTATGATTTTCAAACATTTTTTATTTCTTCAAATTCTGAACTTCATCTAAATATCAGGTTAGACACAAAATAATTGAAAATATCATCTTACCTTAAACTGGGGTAAAAGTTTGTATCAAGTTTATGTATATTTAGAGACTGTCATGGTCTCTGGTTTTTATTTCCATAAATAATGGTACCACAAGGGGTTGATTTCACAAAGAGTTGGGACACAATGTAAGACTTTAACACACTATAAACGTCTAGCACTCTTCTATTAATAGATTATCCATTGTTTGTCTTTTGTTAAAGTTCGTTGCCCCGACCTTTATTTTTGATAATGTGGTCAGTAGCTGACCACATTATCAAAACCTTTTGTTTTTTGATGTGGTCAGTAGCTGACACATTATCAAAAAATAAAGGTCTGGGCATCGAACTATGAACGATAGAAATACAACAGTCAGTCTAGAAACACTAGAGGAATCGGTGTAGAAATACCATCTGCCATTGCTTAGGGGGGTAGGGATTATTTAAATTATTATCGCATTATGGACACCTGCCATGATCATAACATGTTTTTAATCAAAACAGATAGAAATGAGACAAACACGAACGTCTGTCAGGCTGAATGTCACAGCGATACTGTTGTTACATGTGTGTAACAAGCAGGACTGTATTCAAAAAACAAATTCTGTAGTGTCGTATAGAATGGTATATTTTACGGGTCAAAGGTCAATTCCAGAGACACGATTACTGTCAATATTCTTGAATGAAATTTAAAATATTAATGTTAGGGACCCCAACAATAGCGTGAAATCTGCATATGCTAAATATATAAATTTGCAATTATAATACATAGTAACGAGAAAAACCTAAAAATATAATCGTATATGTTAAATATACAGTTCTGATGCTATCCGCTAGGAAAGCGAAGGACACCTTTCGAACCTAACACCTATAGATGATATCTATCGCTCTTCTATCAACCCAGCTGATAGCTCAGTCGGTTAGAGCGTCGTGCATGTAATACGTAGGTCGCCGGTTCGAATCCGGCCAAGCGCACATGGGTTTTTTTTTTCAACACTATCGTGCGCTGGCCATCTCCAGGGAAAGATTAATAATATAATACATCCTTGTCTACCTGGAGAACTAAGTAGTTTAAATTTCAACCTAAAAAGTTGTCAAGCTGAATGCCACAGTATACTTAGGTGATATGTGTGTCGTAAGCATGACTGTATTGAAAATATAACATCTGTAGTGTCAAAGAATGACTTTTTTACTGGTCAAAGGTGAATTCCACCAATAAGGAGTGCGGATTTTGCAAATATATGCTAAATATATCAATTCATTACAAAAGAAGAAATGTTATATATTAAAAAGACAGAGTTCAAGCTCAACGACCTTACCTTACTTTTGCTTTTTATAAACCTAGGTGGGTTTTTGATAAACCTGGTTTTTGTATTTGAAAACCAGATTTTTAAATTGGAATAACAGGATGAAACAAATTTGATAAAGCATGGTTTATCAACACTGCATCTCAACTGTATCACAGGTTTTTTGATAACCTGGTGTTTGATTTACAATTCCATAAAGTAGGTTTCGTGAATTCGATAAAACAGGGTTACACAAATTTGATTTGTATTTTATATTTGGCACAAACATGCGCACTCAGTTATTTATTTTTTTTTTCCTTGATAATCCTGGCTTCTCATTCGATAAACCAGGATTATCAAATTTGTAAACCTGTTTGTCAATACACGCATATCAACTGAGATCATTGATTTTTGATAAAGCTGGGTGTTGAATTGATAAAAATAGTTTTTCAATTGGAATAAAGAGGTTTATCAAATTTGGTTGATCAACCGATATTTAGGGTTGTCGTTGAAAAAAACTAGGTTTTCATTTCGATAATTCAGGATAAACATGGTTTTACTCTGGTAAAAACTGGTTTATCGAACTTTTGGACAACTATTGGTTTTATATCCTCCTTGAAAGATTTTCAATTTGTCACGTCTTCAGCATGACAGCAAAAACCAATATCGCCATGGTTATGTAAAACACTCTTCGAAATTCATAAAGTACTATGAAAGTGATGTAATATACACAGTCCAGGTAGTAGCCTGCAAATTAAATCATGGATTCAAGCTTTGCTATGGATCTCTGTTGTGACTTCTGCCTTGGTTATCCTGCTGTATGGACTGCCTCATACTGAAGCCAAGGGTTTCCTAGTGTCCAGAAACATGAGAAATGCCAATGTTACAGACATCCATGTACACATACCTGTGCTACTTCTGTGTCAATAGCTTCCAACTGATGCTTGTGCGGTGTCAAAAGTATCAACTTCCCAGTTTTGCGGGCTATGAACGATAAAAACTTATAATATAATACATTTCAAAATGCAGTGCCAATACACCTCATGTGACCAATGTTTTTTCACTGAGAGTATGACGTTCCTTATTGTTAGAAAAAAATATAATATAATGACATGGCTTGTTACCACATCAGTTAATAACTTTGTCACACGTTCCTACTGAAAGCCACCACACCATTCAAAACGGGACCTTGAAATGCGAGACAAATGGAATTGGAGGGTGTTGAATCGAAACGGGTTATGGTCTGGGTTTACCGACTTCTTGGCAGTGGTTTTGCTAAATCAAATACAACCAGCCCTGTGATTTAGTATTGGTCTGTATTTTACTTCCTTTGGAAACCTATCAGAAGATCTATAAATCTGTTTTGAAATATGAAATTATTAGGTCCAGCTACACATTTTGGCCACATACAAAAAAGTACAACAATCCCCACTTCAAATTATCCTATATGTTTGGCATATTTTGACTCAATTTTTATGAAAGCTAAAACATTGCGTTTAAAGGTGCTGGTTAGACTGTCTTTAGGACCCACGGATTTAATCGAAAGAATCAATTTGATATCAGCGGAAAGGCCGATTTTCTGATGTCTTGAAATTTCAGCCTTCAAATCAATACTTTCCCAAAATAGAAACAAGAGCACCAATGGGCTGTAGCTAGCAGGTCATGAGTATGTTATTGGCCTTTCGCAATTGATTTGTGGGCACAAGAAGGAATTACCAATTTGAAAGAATGCCCATTTAATTGGCCCATGTGAGTTTGAACCAAACCTGTGAAAAACACTTCATATAAGACTTGGGTTGTCTAGCAGTCTTATACCCAAGTCTAGTGATTATCAAAATTGATTTGGGCACAAGAAGGAATTACAGATTTTCAAAGAATGCCCCGTTTATTGGCCCAGTGACCTTTGACCAATCTGTGAACAACCCATATGGACCTTGAGTCAGCAGTTCCTCTGACAAAGTCTGGTAGATAAGTAGAAATGCTTTGTGCGACAAGAAGGATTTCAGTTTTCAACAGATTTATGCCCATTTAATTAGCCCCACATGACCTTTAACCCAAACTTCTATGAACACCCCATATGGGGCTTTAGGTCAGTTTGGTTCTTCTGAACATAATTGGTGATAGCACAAAAGTGATGTGATCAGCAAAATGAGTCGGAAGTCAAGTATTGCTTAGAGATATAGCCAAACAAAGGAGAAAAATGTATGTTGGGTCATGTTTTTTACACCCTTCAACTGATTATATCTTTGGAATTAATTGGTCAATTCAATGGGGATTTCAGCAAAATGTAGCTTTTATCTGATGAATACAGCTACATGAAAAAGTAAAATTCAAATTGACACGATTCAGAGTCATTTTGCTTCGATCGCACCACAAATGATTTATGGAACCAGGAGGATTTATAGATTTTCAAAGAAGGCCTTTAATTGGCCCACATGTGACCTGACCCACATCTGTGCATACATCTACGGGCCGTGGTTGGACAGTGATCTTCTGAGACACATTTGGTGATTATAGCAATTGATTTGTGGCACAAGAGGAATTTATAGATTTTCAAAGAATGCCCCGGTAATTGTCCATGTGATCTTTGGACCCAAATCTGTTGAACACCCCATATGGCCTTGGTTAGCAGTTCGTCTGAACAAGTTAGTGATTATAGAATTGATTGTGGCCAAGAGGAATTTATAGATTTTCAAAGAAGGACCCTTTAATTGGCCCATGTGACCTATGTGACCCAAATCTGTGAAACACCCATATGGACCTGGGTCAGCGGCTTCTTCTAACCAAGGGCTAGTGATATAACAATTGATTTGTGGCACAAGAAGGAATTTCTAGATTTTCAAAGAATGACCCTTTAATCGGCCCATGTGCCGTTGACCCAAATCGGTGAACACCCCATATGGAGCTTGGGTCAGCGTTTCTTCAACCAAGTCTAGTGATATAGCAATTGCTCTGGGGACCATTAAGGAAGTTACAGATTTTCAAAGAATGCCATTTATTGGGCCAAATGACCTTTGACCAAATCTGTGAAACACCCCATTTTTTTTTTTTTTTTTTTTTTTGGACCTTGGGTCCGCGGTTCTTCTAAACAAGTCTTTTTATAGTGATTATAACAATTGATTTGTGCACAAGAAGGAATTTATAGATTTGCAGTGAATGCACCCTGTTATCTGGCCCCCATGCCTTTGACCCAATCTGTGAACACCCCACATATGGGACCTTGGGTCAGCGGTTTTCTGACCAAGTTAATGATATAACAATTGATTTGTGGCACAAGAGGAATTTATAGACTTTTCAAAGATATTGCCCTTTAATGGCCCAACATGACCTTTGCCCCAAATCGGGAAAAAACCCCACATGAGGACCGCGGTAATGATTATTATGACTGTTTTCGCTCCAAAATCGGCCAAGCGTTTGGCAACAAGATGCATTATGGCAAGGGTTAACAGACAGAGTGATAGAGTCAACACATTAACATTACAAACAAAAAAACAACTAAAAACTTATAAATTTAAAAAATTGAATTTTAATGGTTTAAAAACAGAGTAGCAAATAGGGCGTTGCAATATGCATTACTGCTCCATACCATCAAATTCTCAGTTTGTTTCCCCTGAAACTTGGTAGGGGAGTGTAGGCAAGTGTGCAAGACTTCTCACATCAAGTAGAAAACAAGATAAACGTAAAGTGCAACGAGAGATTCAAATAACAGGTGTCCCTAAAAATTGAAAATTCTGATTGGCATGGTGTAAAGCTTTATATCAACTTCTAATTTCCTATAGGAGCAAATAGGAAATTAGCTATGTTTCATGAAAGTTAAGATTAACTATCACATTTTGTTTTCATTAGTTAGGCGATATAGCATCACTACTTTGTTCTTACCGTTTCAATCTTCTTCCTTCTTTTGACAATTTGCGCCTCCATCTCCCACATACTTGATCGGATTTAAACCAGAATTGGTCACCAAGCATGGGTTGTTGAACGGTTCAAAGTCTATGCTTTGTTTGGAGGTCAAAGGTCAGTAGGGGTCAAGGGGTCAAAGTATTTACGTGTGTAAAAATTTAAAACAAGGTCAAATAGAAAATCTGTTTGGCCCATTCATAGGGACTGAATGAGAGGTCAATAAAAGTCAATCAGACTCATACACTTGACCAATGGGTTAGGGGTCAAAGTCAAAATACTGGCAAATTCCGTTAACACTTCAAAGCATACTCCTCCTACCCAAGAAGTTAAAGCAACCCTCATCGTGTAAATCATGAAATGATTAGCTCTGGACCCGTTACAAAAAGTTATGGGTCAAGAGGTCAATATGGGGTCATCTGAGGTCACAGGGGTCAAACATATTTACTGTGTGTAAAATTAAAATAGGTAAATAAACAAATCTGTAGAGCCTTTCATAGGACTGGAGGAGAGGTCAATAAAAGTCAATCATGACTTCATTCACTTGACCCATGGTTAGGGGTCCCCAAAGGTCCAAAATACTCTTAAATTACGTTACACCTCAAATCACTACTCACTCCTTCAGATTAAGGAACCTGGTCGTGTAAGTCCTGCATATGAATCAGTTGAGACCTTTTACAAAAGTTATGGGTCAAGAGGTCAATATGGGGTCCTGAGGTCAAAGGGGTCAAAACCTATTTACTGAGTGTAAAAAATTAAAATTAGGTCATGCAAAAGCTGTTTAGCCATCTCTAGGACTGGATGAGAGGTCAATAAAAGTCAATCATGACTTCCTCACTTGACCCATGCGTTTAGGGTCAAGAGTCAAAAGCTTCAAAATACGTTACCATCAATAACTACTCCTCCTAGATTAAGGAACCTGAATGTGTGCGTCAGGCATATGAATCAGCTTGGGACCCTTTACCAAAGATAGAGGGTCAAGAGGTCAATATGGGCAGCTGAGGTCACAGGGGTCAAACATATTTACTGTGTTGTAAAATTTAAAATTAGGTCCAAATAGAAAGTCTGTTTAGCCCATCTAATAGGAGTCTTGATGAGAGGTCGATAAAAGTCAATTATGACTCTATCGACTTGACCCATGGTTTAGGGTCAAAGGTCAAAATTACTTCAAATTATGTTACATTCAGATCACCCTCTTACAGATGCAACATGGAGTGTGACCTAGCATCAATGACTGAGAAATTTTACAGAAGATGGGGAGAGAGGTCAATTGGGGTCATCTTGTGATTCTTCCCCGCCTAACTTATACGTGCTCTTGTAAAGAGCACCAAGTCTAGTTTAAGTTTATTTCTTTCTGTCAACTTCAATAAAAGGTATTGAGTTTCTACCACATGAACTGGCTACAATCTCAATCAAAGAAAATATGGATGACTTGAAATCTCATTGTTGCACATTTAAATCGGAAGCACCATTTTTTTTTAAGTGACACAGTTCCCCTCTGCCATCAAAAGTTGATGTAAGCCCACTAATAACAGATTCATCTACAGAAAAACTTTGACGTAATACAAGAAAGTATGATTTTTTCAAAACCTTTTCTTTATTTTGTCAAAATTTCTTACACTTTCATAAAATATGGCGTGTTAACACAAGTTTATAACAAAAGTCATTTAAAATCTCACTGTCCCTTTAACTGGTTTAAAGTTTGTATACAATTTTTATTTATTATTTATAGACCTATCAGTGGTCCTTTCTGTTCTTCTTTTTCCTTTTAAGGCTTATTCGAGATTCCTGATGAGGGCGCACTCGAATTTTCAAACAATACTAATCATTGTGTGAAATAACTGAGCTCAAATCGAAGTTCCTCATAAGAAAATTAACAACTTTGTTTTAAAAATTCCGGATCCAGAATTTTTTGTTATACACGGTATCCTATGACACTGTTATACTGTGCATCAATGTTTACTCTGCATAAAAAAAAACCACGAAAAATCCGATTAATCTCCAACTTTGAAATGAACATTTGATAGGGCGACTACTTCTAGATGATTATTTTTAATTTCTACAAACAATAAAAACTATATTTCAAATCTCTGAGACAGCCTTTAAATAATGGTACCACCAGGGGTTGATTCTATTCACAGATCAGTTTCGGACAACACTGTATACTTAACCCACTATAAGTCTCTAAACCCATGTATCTCCTTACATCGAACTTGCCCATTAAGTTATATAATATAATGGGTTGGACATACCATGTTTAAGTGGCATTTCCAATGGATCTTAGCACCTTAATTTTTGTTTAAGGTCAAAAGTATCCTTGAAAAGGTCATTTCTAAATTTCAGTTGATTCTGACCATTGCTTGTGAATGTTATGAGTAAATGTTGTTATCACAGTGCCCCATAGGCCACTGTGTTGTAATTTCTGTCGCGTTTATGGACATAAAATACAAATTACACATTCAATATACGCAGAGTCGACCAAATTTGCACGTAGCCCATACTCTAACTAGGTCCAATTTAGATGATCTAAAAAATATTACTACTTTGAGGTAAGTTGGGGAAGATAAGGCTGTGGATCACAAGGAACCTTTAAAAGACTTTGAAATGCATTGTAACTCTTTGGTGAAATCCACCCCACCAGTGTCTAAAAGTAGAGATCATGCAAGGGGGTGAACCCATTCAAAACCAAGTCTCCGTGCTGGGCGCTGACTTTTTTAATATTGCACGAAATTATTAGTTTGGGGTGCTTGTATACCACTACTGTCAATTCGATCACAAACACAATCCGCCAAAATATCAGTTGTTGGCTTTTGGTGCTATTGGGTGGTTTAAATTTTGTTCCGACCCATGGCCACCCACGAATGAAATGATCACGTCAGTCGTCTGATTTAAATAAACCCGCCTCAATGAATACATCTTTTCACCTAAGCGCGCATTTCATTCTGAGACAAAAGAGTATCTGAGCACAATGATCCAGGTGCAATATTATCACCGGGCCACCTCTACAGCACTACATCAATTTTTATCACTAACCGATTAGTGTATATGCACATCGCAACCCCACAGTATGTGGAAGAAGCGGAGGCAGCCAGTGCTTTGTATTGTTGGTAACTCTGTTTTCTCTCTTCTTCTTGTGTGGTTCGGAAAACATGCGAGACGATGAATGTCTAAAGATTACGTAACGTTTTCCCTATCTATATAGAAACCTCTTTGGAGATGCATACCATCTCTATTATTAGCATCATCAGCCTTAGTCATGCAACCTCAATTAAATTACCTTGTAACTCAACCATTTTAGTAAAAGGTTCTTTGAGACAGAGCATTAAACAACCCGCTGTTCATAAAGTGGTAGTAACAGCTGTTAAGGGGGATTTAAGCAGAATCTTAGTCCCAATACCATTTTTGAGTTTTTCATGTTTAATTGCATTAACATGTGTTCTTCCATTATTTTAACATAATCTATATATATTGATTTGTCATCATTTACTTTTGGGGGCACGTTTTCACCGAGAGATGGTTCCAGTAGTTTGGCTTATGAGAAAGCCACATTTTTTATGTATAATTTTTGTTTGGCCACTTTTATTAATGCAGTTGTTTTTACCTATTTAAACTCTGAAATTCACAAAGCCAAAATCTGGTAGAAATTTAGGTTGCCTGAATAAGTAGTTTCAAGATATGAGACTTTTTGATAGGTGAATGTTACCCAGTACAACCTTTTTTGATGGACACAATGTTTTCCCATTTTTGTCCATCAAAGGTAACATTCGCCTGAAAAACAGTATTTTTGTTTTGTAAAAAGGTTTAATCGAACACAGGATAGTTTGAAAACTGTCTTCATTGAATAAGTGACCTACAATACAAACATAGTCTATCCAAATCAAATCCTCTCACAAAAAGTAGTAAAAAATCATCAATGTTTGTGCTAATGTTACTTTTGATGGACATATTGTGTGCATCAAAATTGGTAACGTTTGCAGTAAAGAAAAGGGGATTTTAAAGGTTAAAAATTACACTTTCTTTGCCCAAAGTTTACTTTTGGAGTGTGCCATTTGCTAGAACTTTCCACTTACAAACTGGTAACAACCCCAAAATTACATCTGATACTGAATATTACACATTTTATATGTAAAATCGGGAAGATTTGGACCCCTCTATCGTAAAACATGCCTTGTACTATGTTACAAACATTTTTTGACCCAAAAACCCCACATGGGCGGAACTGCAAAGGGTAATTTCGCGTATTAGGCAATACGCGTCTGTGCTATTCGGCGTGCGCAAGGACAAGTTGAAGTAGTGAGTGCACCAGAATGCCTTCAAGCTCATTCGTGACACATAACCCATGGTAACTTGTATTCAATTGTAAAAATGGCTGCCCATGTGAGTTTGCCTTCGCAAAACAAGAATGGGATTTTATTTCGCGATCTGGCCTCATAAATTGTTGGATTTTTATCATAAGAACCCATATGAAGTAATTTGTACTGGGCAGAAGAAGCAGGTGAAATAATAAGAGATGAAACACTTATTTTGGAATAAACACATATTTGTAGTGGAACGAGACAACATTTGGACAAAATTGACAATTTTCCTGTGTTCATTTTCGGCAATAATTCGTGATTTTGGTTCCCAGTTTTGCTGCCACAAATCCATTCAGCACAAGGTAAGAAATGAAATGCATCATCTAGAGCATATCAAAATCTAGGGTCGGATTTTTAGTTTTTAATTTTTTGTTTAAAAATCAACGAAAATTAATGTCACTTGAACCATCTTGGTGTTGCTTGCCCCAAATGACGCCAAGATTTTTTCCCTTTTTGGTAAGTTGAAAAATATGCAAAGTTGAAGGAAAAAAACGGGAAATAACCACCTAGACTATGACCCTGGAATACAAAAACGAACAAAGGCCACATTTTTTATAGCATTTTTAATATTTTTTTTAGAGTAAACAAAATAGTGAAAATCACCATTTTGCATGAATTTTTCTCAAATACTTATTTTTTTGGGAACAAATCATATTTGGATTCCTTGAGTCAATTTCCTTCTAAATATGACACCTTTTACAACATGTTGGAACAATAAATATTCGAGGAGATGTGTTCTATAAGCGGGAGAAGAGAGGCGCGTAGGGAGAAGGTGAAATGTGAGGGGAGAGAGACAATAGCAGGGATAGATGTCGCAGGTGAGATACAGCAAAAACAGTTCCTTGAATTCCTGCCTTAACAAACCCCCTTAACACTGGTTGTTTTTTGTACAATATCAAAATAATTATCAACCTCACTGAAGATGGACTGATCCACTTTCCCCATCGGGTAAAATGGAATAATTTATACATTCCTCCATCTAAATTCAGCCCTTCAAGATGGTAATATATGGATTCATATTTTACCCATCCTCCCTGCTCTAAATTGAGAGAGAAAAAGGTTGTAATCTTGATCGCCAGGTTTCTGCTTGTTCAAACCCCCCCGTTGCCACCAACAGCAGTTTCGTATGGCGGGTGCACTGCACTGTAGATCTATTTCATTTTTCATTTTTTCACACACCACTAAAACAACCCTCTTATTTAACAAATAACCTTATAAAATGTCTCTCTCTCTATATATAAATATATCAAGTTGCCCATACACCATGCATTATATTGGCCATGTCTTAAATCATGACATCCATTTTCAAACAATTTGTTGGCCATCTATTAGAACACCAAGGCAGTCATGTACTAAAGACACTATCAGTATTCTCGCAAAGTTACAATATTTGAAATTTGCAGGACTAGCTTAACCTCCTCCGTGCGGTCAATTGTGTATATTTATTCACACTAATCAAGACAATTTGCTACAGTTTTGCAATATCTGCAGGTCATTTGGAACCCATCTAAAAAAAAACACCCAAAAACAAAGACAAGGCTTGTTTGGACTCATTCAATGCATTTTATGCTGAAATTTGATATGCCCACGAAAATAATAGTTTTGAAATGTTTTTTAAAACCCAAAAAAAATCCAAAATTTGACAAAATTAATACGTGTGGGTGAGTGCCTCGACAATCCCTCAGGGAGCGATTTACAAGTGAAGGTAAGTCCCGTAAGAACTTTTCTTAAGTATTTTTCCAACTGAGAATTGACAGAAAAGGAAGAAAACGGCAGTGTTCAAAGATAAAAAGCTCCACAATAAGTTGTTATAATGACTAAAGTATCTGAATTTCATTCCTTATTATGTTTGCTTTTCTGTTCTTAGTATTTACAGGATAATGTTTGGATACTTGTACGTGTTGTTCAGACTTGCTAAAATCTGATTTTTGATAATTTTTTTTTTATGATTTAACAATCCTGATAGGGCTTTACTGTTCCACCGAGTTGCCCATTTGGGGCACCAAGGCAAAAACAACGTGTTTCTTGGGACTAAATTTGACAAATAAACACTTAAACCCATGGCTTGGGACATGAATTTCACAAATAAACACTTCAACGCCCCTTTCACTATGGCTGACGACTTTAATATTGTCATCTTGCATGCTGCATTTGCAAAGCAAACTAACCCCCACCACAATTAACAAAAAGAAGTTTCTGGTCAAAATAGGCAAACCTTTCTGTAAGAGTTTTGGATCATTTAAAAAAACAAATCAAAAAATATTTCCAAAGCACAGTTTAATGTGGAAGTAAAAAAGGCAGACCACCAATCCATCTACTCCAGCATTACACCTATTGTTTTCTATTCAACTTGTATATTTGCCCCCTTGCATTCTTCTAGTGACTAATACACAAATCTAATAATACTAGCTGGTCCCTGTATCAATTGCCATAAAACATTGTCACTGTGGAGTCCAATGAAACAGTTCCAACAAAACAAACATCATTTTTTGACACAAAATTTTTATATTTATATTTATCAATGGTTTTCCCCTCTTCTTGACTGCTGGTCTTGTCAATCCTGTATCTGGGGCTTCGTTGTTCTTTAGCCACTCCTTTCTGTTTTATTAGTACACAAGGGACACATGCAAAAAGAAACACAATAATCAACATGTGTATTGGTACAACTATCATAAATCATGGAGATGCATAAAGTTGCTCCCCCTCAGGTTCGTAACAATGAGGGCATACCAGTTCTTCTTCATCAAGTAGCTACATAGCTATTCCCACCGACATGGGACAGGAATGCCCTGTTTCTGTCCGCAAGATTGATATTAACTCTATAATATAAAAACCCGCAATATCAGAGTGTGACCTGAGACTTAGACCTGAGACTAAGACCTGAGACACCTGAAACTTATATAATTAGTCTCAGGTGTGACAGACCAGCTGCATGGTTACTGCAGCTCACAAATGGGACACAAGGAGAATTTCTGAGCATACAATTTTCTTTTCTAACGGAAAATCCCCTTTGAAATATGTGTTCTCTTTTTACTCCACACACCACCCGTTCCCAGTGAGTAAATTAGTAATCCGAACAGTGTTTCAACTGATGCATGCTTCAATGCTCCTTATCATTTGAGTCATATTGATCAAATATTTGTGAGAAAAGAATTTATAAACACTTACAAATATTTCTAAAAGGTGAATTTGGAAATTATGTGTAGCTCCCTACTTTAGCTTTTATTGCATTCAATCAAATGTGTGGTCCTAGGGTTTATTGAAATGGCGATAATGTGTTCTCCTTACAAGCATGACAATCAAAACACTTTTGACAAAAAGCCTGAACAACGGTGTGAAAATTACCAAAATGGCCCCAAAGCAGACTGAAAATAAATGGGTACCTGAACAAAAAATGAATCATGCAAAGGCCTAAAATTCTCATGCCTGCGCCTTATGTGCCATTCACCGCAAGAAGGACTCTACTATAATAACGAAATAAAGCCTATCCATATCCCTATTCAACGCATGCGGTGTCCACACAGATTGTCTGGTTATTTTCACTACAAAAATTACATAGGAATAACCTCCATTGGATAATTGCACAATTACCACATTTTAGTAGTCATAAATCCTTATTAACTATTAATGGGAGAAAATGCACATAAATCCGTGAATGTGCATATTTAAAGCTCTTTTCATCTTCACATCATTAGTAAAAACCCAAAGCTGCCTTAATGTTCTGTCGTGCATACATAAAATTGCTAAATCTCTTTTGTTACATAAGGATGCCATTTTGGCCCCGGTGGTTGTCACTCATATTGACAATGTGTACGCATTATCGTTCCCTTTTTCGCGAAACTGGTGTATTTGAAAGTATGTTCGGCGGAAACATAAATGTTCGCGATTTTTGAAAAAGGGTCCTTTTTGTCCACATCGTACTCGATAATTTTTTAAAGGTATTTTTTAGCTTATTTTTGTGAACACGAAAATGGTGAAGATCCTAGAACACCTTACCAACCAATTTCTCTCGCTTAAAGGGGCATTTCGTGATCCACAGCCTCGTCCCGTCCCCCTACTACCTGAAATGAATGAATTAAACTACTTAGTTCTCGCCAGGTGACAAGGAGGTTAATTATATTATTAATCTTTCCCTGAGATGGCCCGCACTGATCGTTCCCCTTTTTTTCCCGCGAAAAAAGGGTGTCATTTTTGAAAGTAATGTTCGCGAACATAATGTTCAGCGATTTTTGCAAAAAGGGTCCTTTTTGTCAACCATGTACTCGATATTTTTTAAAGGGTATCTTTTTTAGCTATTTTTGTGACAGCGAAAATGTGAAATCCAGAAAAACTTACCAATTCTCCGCTTAAGGGCATTTTCCGTGATCCACAGCCTCGTCCCCCCGCTTACCTGAATGATGAAATTTAAACTACTTAGTTCTCCTCCAGGTAGACAAGGATGTATTATATTATTAATCTTTCCCTGGAGAATGCTAGCGCACGATAGTTTTGAAACAAAAAAAAAACAACCCATGTGCGATTGGCCGGATTCGAACCTATAGATGATATCTAAACGCTCCTCTACTAGATCGACCCCAGCTTGATAGCTCAGTCGGATAGAGACCGCCGTGCATGTAATACGTAGGTTCGAATCCGGCCAATCGCACATGGGTTTTTTTTTCACCACTATCGTGCGCTGGCCCTCGCCAGGAAAGATTAATAATCTAATACTTACCTGAATTAATGTTGAGATTTTTTATATCATCTGTAACCGTAGCCTTAGTAATCAAGTGTGCCCAATTTTACATGCAACTTCGGTCGTATCTGTAAGAAAGTCGCAATTTTGTATTTCCCTGTCCCGTAAACGGACAGAAATTACAGCACAGTAACCTAGGGTACCGTGGGGGAAACGAGTATTTCATAACACAAAACCGCAAGATCCGTGATCCATCTCAAATTTTGGAATAGAAGCGTTTTCCCCGCAAGGATATCTGTGGATCAATGGAATAAACGGATGGTGCGAAATCAAAAATTGCACCCTTTAATTTAATCCATTTATTACTTTTGTCATGTTTTTTTGTTGCCCCAAAATATTAGACAACTCCGCTGGAAAGTTCAGGTCGGATCCCGTGTGTTTACATTTCACGTCATTGCTTAACCAGGGGCTCCCCAGTAGAGTAACCGCTGACTCTGGTCTTTTTAATCAAGCGATATCAATAATGCACCGGTCTGTGGAACCATGACAGGCAGGGTATTCATGAATTCATCATGGCGCTGGCCACAAAGCAAGGTCACGTTCGTCTCCAGTGCAAGAATATGCACGTAAATATTGGAGTATATGTATAAGAAACTTCATGATAATAGAGCTAACTGTTTGTGCGCAACGCAAGCAAAGGAATTTCACACACTGACACAGGATATTTGGAAAGATCTTTTAAAATGGGATGATTCATAAATCTGCCACATCCCTGACATCCTGAATGTGCAGTTTATTCTGTTGAAGCGCCGATCATAGGGTGGTGGCACAATACTAAAAAAATTCTTTTCCCTGTTATTTGTTTTCCCCTCATATAGATTAGGCCTAAAGATGGTATTAAAACAGT